>JAUMHN010263564.1:0-19410 GCA_032360265.1 Heliamphora ciliata
TTGATCCAGAAAATAACACAAAAATATTAATAATAGAAACATTTTGTTTATTCTATTTTGATTTTCTATTTGTTTTATTGTTTTACTTAATATTTTCTCAAGTAGCTAAACTCGCATGTATGTAAAATATGCCGAATACTAGTTTTAGAAAATATTATTCATATTTTAGTGAAAATTTTATAATTTCGTTTACTTTATCCCATATTAAAAATTTATTATATTCAAAAATATTCTTTCCAAAATTCTTACTTTTAAAATTTAAAACTATGCATACAAATTTTTTGGAGAACCATTTAATTCATTCTTACTTTTAAAATGTTAACCTTAAAATTTAGATACAAGAAAATCTCTTAACAAAATTCCGAAAAAATCTCGGTTAAAAAAAACCTTCTTATTCTACTTTAGTTTTTAAGAATAAAATTATTTTATTTTAAATCTCTAAATTTAATATTTTTATAAAATCTTGTTATTTTGTTTAAAGTTTTCTTTTTCATAAAAATTATTGTTATTTTTACATAAAAGGACACATTTTTTAACAATTAATAATAAAAACTTTTAATAGTGATTTGCAAACAACCAAACAATTCCCAACATTCACACAACATCCCAAACCCAAACCCAAACTCAAACCCACCCCCCCCACCCCGCTCTCTCTCTCTCTCTCTCTCTCTCACACACACACACACACACACACACACGGCTTAACACAAAACACACACTATTGTATCGCATTCACACACAACAACCTCAAAAACACACATAGTTTAACACAGGTTACATACACACAAGGTTTCAAAATGAAATACACTCACACTATCACACAGTGCATGTATTTTATGCACGGGTTGAGGCGTTCTTGGTGGAGATGGGTGGTTGTCTCACGGCGGTGATGGTGTGTGCGGTGAGAGAGTTGCCCGGTGCGGTAATGGTGTGCTCGTGAGAGGGAGAAAGAGTACACATACACATATATATACAGAGAGAGAGATGATAGAGAGAGAGAGAGAGAAACCGAGACAGTGAGAGATGAGAGATACTGAGAGAGGTCGAGGGAGAGAGAGAGCGCAACAGAGAGAGAGAGAGATGGGGAGAGAGGGGAAGTCCGGCAGCAATGCCAGCATCAGGGTTGCCCGAGCAAGGGGAGGGCGTCCGCGTGGCGTCGGCACTGACGGCGGGGGTGGATGCCACAACTGTGGCTGGCTAGTCGCGGCACGTCGGGCCTCAGCTTTGTGTCATTCCTTTCTTCTTTAGTTGTAATTGCGAGCTTCCAAATCAGTGTATATATATACTGATTTGGAAGCTTGGCCCATATAAGCTTAAGGCCCAACCCAAATATGAACAACATTCAGGCCACCCTTGATTAGCTTGGCCCATCTAAGCTGATTGGCCCACAATAAGTTCGGGTCACCCCATGTAGGGGAAGCCCATGACAAGCCACTTTTATTTGAAAAAGTCATGGGTCAAGAGATTGTCCACGAAAACTCCATTCCCACAAAGTCAGTTCAAGAAATAGGGAATTAACTCCCAAAAGCAACTAGGATTCCCTAAAAAGATAAGGTAAAATCTCTAAAATAAGAGATAAAGGGCAGAGTTCCAAGAGGATTCAGCCGCCTCAGTTTTGACCCTTATATAAAGAAAGATACTCTACATCCTCAGGTATGTAATTCTTGTTAAAGTTGGTATTTTGTAAATCATGTTTTTAGTATTTATTTTTATTTTAATAAAATTAATTTTTTATTTTATAAGAATCTTTATGAGTAATGTATGTATATCATTTCTTTAATGTTATGCATGAATATTTTTTATTCTGTATAGTATTTAATCTTGTGTGTAGAGTACGGCTTACATACAGAATATCAAATTTTAGGTTCTTGCAGAATATAAGTTTAATATTCATAGTTTAGATAAAAATAGATATATCATCGGTACGACTGTAGTGCAGAATTTTAGTAGGCCTGTCTTGATTACGAGAAATAAATAATAATGTCGTCTATTGTTCTAATTCTTTGTGCTAGTACACTTTGTGTGTATTGAACGGGACACATTGGGATAATTAATTTTATACTGACTATATAAATTAATTTACACTCCAAAGTTATTATGAATAGTGCATATGTTCTTAATCATAAAATAATTATTGATTTACATATCTTTAATATTCGTTGTTTTGATTCATTAGAGGGTACGATCTTATATGGTCTATATTACCGTTGAGTTGGATAACGGTAATATTTATATGATGAATATTAATTATTGACGAAATTCACGTCTCGAATGATCGAGATTGACGATACCCCCTTAAGAAAGCTCATAAGTTTTGACCGGGCCAAATCCTGCAGGTGAATTTGATTATCCGACGGTCAAATAAGTTAAACGAAAGAGTTTAAGGAATTACAAGATGCCGATTAAATTAAATTGTCAGTAATTAAATTTAATTGACGAGTATTGAAAATCTTAACGTGGGGAGAAATATTAAGCATTTAATAATAAGAGTTCAATGCAAGATGGTCTTGAAATTGTGGGTCAGAGTGTAGTTATAATTTTTTATTGGTGTGAACTGTAATTTAGTATTTTATAGATATTACAGAAATCGCTGCTAGTTTTTCATAATTGCAGATACCGCTATAAGGTTTGCTTCATTGCGAAAATCGCTGATACGTATATGTGTTATACTAGAAGTCTGACTCATAATTAATCCACAGGTCCTTACTATAACCCTTTAAATATGCGGGTAGACTGAACCATATTCATAACTTGTCTTCAAGAAGAAGTTATCCAGGTTCTGCCGATACGAGTTCTCGATAGATTATAGCTCACACTATATTCGAGAATCGTATAAGGGAATACAGTAGAAGGTCTGACGGGAGCTTCAACTCGGAATCAAAAACGTAGTTAAAAATTTGACCGATAAAAGGTATTCTTTTTATTTTGATTGTTCGACGTCAAAAATTTTTATCTAGAACCCGTTTCAGCGTTTACCCTTCCAATTAATTTTTTATCGAAAATCGTTTGCAAAAACAATGATCTTGACAGTTTTGCCTGTAACAATTCCAACTCAGTTCTTGATTAGAAACCTCTCAGAGAGAAATCTAACTTGAACGTTGGAGTGCTTTCCGGTCATACTAGGCTGGAAAGGTCAATACTAGTGCTACCAGAACGGCCTAGGGCGCCTAGAGCCTCACAAGAGGTTCAAAGGTGAAGGGGTGTTGCCTCACATGGTGAGAGGCGTCTGCGTTACTCCACTACAAGCTCTAGAGAAAAACATCCCTCTCCCTCCTTTTCAAGGGAAAGGGAGAGGATGGAAGGGAGGCTAGCCTGACGAGACAGAATCATCGATAACCTTGAAGAGAGGATGATGTGGTGCGATAGAGAAATCAAGGAACTCAGGCAAAAGATTCAAAGACATGAGGCTTAGAGGGATTCTCAGATAAGGCAACTAGACAGTCTCAAAAATGAAGAACCCGAGTAGAGTCTAGAGTCCTATAGCCAAAATCACCCCCAAAGGTGAAGACGCAAGGCGCATGAAGAGAGCCTAAGAAGTACTCAAAAAATGGAAACTACTGCGGTTGAATCTGCTCGGCCTATCCTTCAAAAGGGAGTACGGCCTGAACGAGACCCTAATCAGGATCTTCGGGTCTGGAAGGAAAAGAGGATGGACTCTAAGATGCAGCATGTCGGGGGCCAAATAGCCCAATATGTAGCAAGGAAAGCCTTAGAGCAGATATCGGTCTCACCACTTGCCGAAGTAATCGAGAATGCAGATCTACCACATAAATTCTCCCCTCTGAAGTTCGAGATGTACGATGGTTTAACAGACCAGGTGAGTCACATCCACTAATACAGACAAGTTATGGTGCTCTGCAGTGGGAATGATGCGCTCTTTTGTTGCATGTTTCCCTCTAGTTTGGGGGAGACAGCCCTTAGTTGGTTTCATAAACTGGCATCACGTTTGGTGGTCTGCTGGTAGTAGTTAGCTGTGTTGGAGGCAAGACTGTTAAAATCTTTATTTTTACAAATGATTATCTGAAAAGATTAACTAGACGGGCAAACGCAAAAACGGGCTCTAGATAAAACTTTTGATGACGAACAATTAAAATAAAATTCGTGCATCCGAAATTAATTTAGAAGAATACCTTTTTACCGATTGAATCTTCAACTATGATTTGAATCCAATTTGAAACTTCGATCAAATCTTTTACTGTATTCCCTTATGCGATTTCTGGATATAATGTGGGTTATAATATTCTGAGAACTCGTACCGGTAGAACCTGAATAGCTTTAATCTTAAAGACAAGTTATGAACCTGGTTCAACCAACTCGCATATTTATAGGGCTACAGCAAAGACCTGAGGAGTAATTATGAGTAAAAAATTTTAGTAGAACACAGACACGAATCAGCGGTTTCCACAATTAAGTAAATCTCATAGCAGTATCTGCAATTATAAAAAATCAGCAGCAATTTCTGTAATTTTCATAAAATACTGAATTACAGTTCACACCACTAAATAACTATAATTGCACTCTGACCCATAATCTCAGGACCATCTTGCATTGAACTTTTGTTATTAAATATTTACTATTTCTCTCAACATTAAGATTCCCGATACTCGTCAATTAAATTTAATTACTGACAATCTAATTTAATCGACATCTTGATATTTCTTAAGCCCTTCCGCTTAACTTATTTTACTGCCGAATAATTAAATCCACCAGCAAGGTTTGATCTGGTCAAAACTTATAAGCTTTCTTAAGGGAGTATTGTCAATCCTGATCTTTCAGGACGTGAATTCCGTCAATAATTAATATTTTCTATATAAATAACACCGCTATCCAACTAACCGAGAATATAGACTCATATAAAATCGCACCTTCTAATGAATCAAAACAGCGAATATTAAATATATGCAAATCAATAATTATTTCAAGATTAAGAGGATAAGCACTATTCATAATAGCATTGGGGTGTGAATTAATTTATATAGTCAGTATAAAATTAATTATCCCAAATGTCCCGTTTAATACACATAAAGTATACTAGCACAAAAAGTTAGAACAATAGACGACGCTATTATCTGTTCCATCTAACCAAGATACGCCTACTAAAACTCTGTGCTGCAGTTGTACCGATGATATGTTCATTTCCATCTAAACTGTGAACATAAAATTTATATTCTATAAGAACCTAAAATTTGATCTTTTATGTGCAAGTCGTACTCTACACATCAGATTAGATACTATACAGAATATCGGATATCCATGCATAATATTAAAGAAATGATACGCATACATTACTCATAAAGATTCTCATAAAATAAAAAATTAATATTATTAAAATTAAATTAAATACTAAAAATGCAGTTTTCAGTATACTAACCCTAACAAGCTGAATCTTTCACTGCTTGGTTTATCACCAACAATAAACAGCTTAAAAGTTTCAACACATTGTTATCTCTACGGAAAAACAAAGGAGAAACTATTCGGGATTATGTTCGACGTTATTGGGAGGTATACAATGAGATAGAGGATTGCAGCGAACAATTGGCAGTAGCTTCTTTCAAACTTGGGCTACCACCCCAGAGTCGTCTGAGATAGTCCCTCACCAAGAAGGCAGTGGCAACCATGTCAAAATTGATGGTGAAAATCGAGAAACATGCTAAGGTGGAAAAGACATAAGCCAAGCCAAACAAAGCGTGGCCTCTATCAAACAACCAGAGAGAAAGGATAGAGGGTGAAAGGACCAGAAACCAAAGAAGGACTTCTAAGAGAAAAAAGAGTCAACGACCTTCCGAGCCCTACAAACAGTATTCAAGGAGTCTCTACACAAACTCTTTGACTAGATAAAAGACAAGCCTTACATCCAGTGGCCACCTAAGTTGATCGGCGATCCGAGCAGAAGGCACCCGAAGAAGAAGTGCCACTATCATCAAGATCATGGCCACCTGACAGGGGAGTGCTAAACATTTAAGAAGCACCTAGAAGATTTGATCTGAGTAGGGCACCTTTCGAAGTTCATTTTAGTGAAAGAACTGCTAGGGAAGAAAGGCCGCCAGCACAAGACAGAAGACCCAACTAGGTGGATGCCCCTCTCGGAGTGGTAAAAATGATCCACGAGACTACAGAGCTCATTACCTGAGTTATTGTTCGGCATCAGGCCAGGACCCTAGCCCACACGTCAAAGGTGGATGAGCGAAAACGCCGAAGAGCTAAAGAAAGCTCAAACCAGAACCAGACGCAAGGGGTCATCTTCTCGGACGATGACTTAATGAGAGTGTAGCACCCCCGCAATGATGCCTTGGTACTGACCCTACGCATCGCTAACTACGACGTAATGAGAATATTGGTAGACCAGGAAAGTTCAGTGGACATCATGTATTACAGCCTCTTTCAAAAGCTCAGGCTGAAGGACTCAACGCTCAAGAGGTGTATGACACCACTGATCGGCATTGGATCAGACTTAGCGTGGCTGGTTAGGAAAATAACCATCCAATAAAGGCAAGGCTTGCGACAGTAAATACTGAATTTCTAGTTATCAATCAGCCTTCTGCCTATAATGTTATAGTTAGAAGGACATGAATACACAGCTTGGGGCTGTTCCTTCGACATATCACCAGTCCCTCAAGTTCCAAATGGCAAAGGAGATAGTCGAGATCAAAGGGGACCAACGCACGACAAGACAATGCTTCCTGGCCACAGTAAAGGACAGAGAGTAGTTCCCCGAAGTGAAAACCGTTGAAATAGATGATAGCCCTACCATCTACGATTATAGCCGAACTGCCAAAGAAAAGGTAATTGAGGATTTGAAGAGAGTCTGTGTTTCCCCGGAGGATCTAGATCAATACTTCTTGCTCGAACTAGAAGAAATCGAGCTGATGAAGTTCTTAAAGAAAAACAAGAAGGTTTTTGCGTGGACACCCTATGAAATACTAGGGATAGACCCCGAAGTGGTTAGCCACCGACTAAACGTGAATCTAATGAAGAAACCAGTGATCTAGAAACTGAGAAAATCCGCTCCACATCACGCAGCAACAGTGCATGAAGAGGTACAGCGCTTGAAAGAAGCCAAAATAATCAAGAAGATCCACTACCCAAGCTGGTTAGCCAACACGATAGTAGTCAAGAAGAAGGATGGTAAGTGGCGAGTGTGCGTCGATTTTACCGACCTAAATAAGACGTGCCCGAAAGACTGCTTCCCTCTTCCCCGAATAGACCAGCTTGTCAATTCTACGGCAGGGCATGAGAGTATGAGCTTTCTCGATGCATATAGGGAGTGCCACCAAATAGCAATGTACCCCCCAGACATGGAGATGACATCCTTTTATTACTCCTTAGAGAATATACTGCTATCGGGTTATGCCATTCAGATTAAAGAATGCAGATGCCACCTATCAAAGATTGGCCACCAAAATGTTTGGGGATCTAATTGGAGATACTATGAAAGTCTACATTGATGACATGGTGGTCAAAATCAAGCATCCGAACAGACACCTAGATGACCTGAGAAAGACCTTCGAGATCCTCAAAGCTTACAAAATTTGGCTCAACGCTTCTATGTGTGCCTTCGGAGTAAGTTCTGGGAAGTTCCTGAGTTTCCTGATGACTCACAGAGGAAGAGAGGTGAACTCCGAACAAATAGCAGCTATCCAAAACCTGAAAAGCCCTCAAAATTTAAAAGAAGTATAAAAACTTATACTGGGATGGTCGCGACGCTCAACCGTTTTATTAACCAAGCATCTGATCGATGCTACCCGTTCTTCAAGGCTATGAAGAGGGCAACCCAGTTCATGTGAGACAATGAAAGCGAGCAGGCTCTCACCAAACTGAAGCAATATCTCTCCTCTCCACCATTACTGACAAAGTCAAGTAGTGGGGAGACGTTCCTATACCTAGCAGTATCAGCATGGGCAGTCAATGATGTCCTTTTGAGGATAAAAGACAAGGTCTAGATGCCAATCTACTACGTAAGTAAAGTTCTCCTTGACCTAGAGACAAGGTACCTAGAAAAATTGGCTCTAGCCCTCGTCACCACATCAAGAAAGTTAATCCACTACCTCAGGGCACATCCAATCAGGGTGCTTACCGAATACCCACTCCAGGCTTTGCTCCGAAAAGCAAACTTATCGGGGAGAGTAGCGAGATGGGCCGTAGAACTCGAGGAGCATGACATAACATTCTCCCCTAGAACAGCTATAAAAGGCCAAGTTTTGGCCAATTTCATTTTCGAATTCAATCAAGAGGAGAGTTCGGCTGAGACAAAGGGCAAGTCACCGAACAGATCTCAAAAGAAGAAGACTAAAAGGAAGATGAACAAGGAGCTGTATGGAGATCATATGTGGATGGCTCTTCCTGCAACAAGTGAGCAGAAACATGTATTGTGCTCTATAGCCCAGAATAAATCCTCATGAAAAGGGCTATTCGGTTTGAATTTCAAGCCATGACCAACAAAACCGAATATGAAGCCTTCTTAGCCGGGCTCCGTGATGTCAAAGAATTGGGGGCTCAGAAAGTAAAAATCTATTGTGATTCACAACTGGGTGTCAACCAGTTCAAAGGAGAGTATGTAGTTAGAGATGAGAGAACGATAGCCTATGTCCGGTTGGCTCAACAGCTAGCTGAGGGTATACCACAACATGAAATAGCACAACTCTCTTCCAAAGAGAACAGCCACACTGATTCCTTGGCATGCCTTGCCTCAGCAGTGAGTCCCAAAGAAAAATGAGTTATTACTGTGGAGATCCTCTAAAAGCCAAGTACATTCATCCCCGAAGAGAAGAAGGTCCTTTGTTCGGAGTTGGGGCCGAGATGGATGGACCCCAATAAAAACTATTTGACCAAGGACGAGCTTCCATTCGATCAAAAGGAAGCTCGAGAGATACAAAGAAAGGCTCCTCGATTTTAGGTCTCAAGTTCAAGAGATCTATACAGAAAATCCTTTACAGGCTCATATCTTTTTTGTGTACACTCGAACAAAGTTCAAAATTTTCTATTCAAAATACATGAGGGAATTTGTGGCAGCCACACAGGTGGGAGGTCCCTAGCCCAACAAGCTATATCTCAGGGGTATTGGTGGCCCTACATGCAAAAGGATGCAGAGCAGTACGTCCAAAAATGCAAAAAGTGTCAATGGTTCAGTCCGAACATACACGTGCCCACGGAAGACCTCTCACCAATAACCAGCACTTGGCCTTTTGCGTAGTGGGGGTTTGACATAGTAGGCCATTTCCCAAATGCCACAGGAAACAGGAAATACCTCCTAGTGGCTACGAACTACTTCACTAAGTGGGTTGAGGCCAAACCATTAGCCAACATCAAGGATATTAATGTCAAGAAGTTCACATGGAAGAACATCATTACTTGGTTTGGCATATCCCGAGCAATTATTTCAGATAACGGCACTTAATTTGACAGTTCGTTGTTCAAGAACTTCTGTTCGGGGCTAGGAATCAAGAACTATTTCTCTACCCCGGCGTACCCGCAAAGCAATGGGCAAGCAGAAGCGACGAATAAAACCATCATAGATGGGCACAAGAAGAGGTTGGACAAAGCTAAAGGGAGATGGGCAGAGGAACTCTCCTCAGTTCTGTGGACTTACCGAACAACTCCTAAGAGATCTACGGGGGAGACTCCTTTCTCCCTAGTCTATGGGGTGGAAGCAGTGATACCCTAGAAATCAGATTACCAACAATTCGAACAGAAATTAGTACACCCGAGTTAAATGCAAGCAACCTGGGAATAGACCTAAACTTGGACGAAGAACAAAGGGCAATGGTAGCCATTAAATTGGCATCCTACCAGCAAACTTTGGCTAAAGGGTATAACAAAAGGGGCAAGCACCGTGAGTTTAGTGAAGGGGATCTAGTCTTAAGGAAAGTCCTCGATTATATAACGGACCCAGTACATGGGAAGCTCGGGTCGAACTGGGAAGGTCCCTACAAGGTCACCTCCAAGGCAGGGACAAGGTCTTACAATCTGGAGGACATGGATGGAAAAACCATCCCAAGGCCATGGAACACTAACAACTTGCGTAAATTTTATTTCTAGAATTTCAATTTTTTGTAATTTTTCAATTTGGGAATAAAACGTTGTTACCTAGCAAATTTTTACTGTTTAATTAATTTGTCTGAAGCATAAGTTCTTCACCGAAAGCCTCTCCGCACAAAAAACTTGGGGGGTTAGCAAGACACTGCTATTATAAGAAGTTCAAAACTCATCCGAACTGATTAATCCCTAGTATGGAAGTTTAATCCACTACTAGGGAGGAAAAGCCTAAAAAATGCTAAGTTCGAAGTATTATCCGAACAGATTAACCCCTAGTATGGAAGTTTAATCCCATACTAGAGAGGAAAAATCCAAAAAGACTAAGTTCGAGATTTATATGAACAAATTAACCCCTGGTATGAAAATTCAGTATCATACTAGGGAAGAAAAGCTCAAAAAGGCTAAGTTTGAAATTTATCCAAACAAATCAACCCTTAGTATGGAGATTCAATCCTATGCCAGGGAAGAAACGACCTAAAATGGAAAAGTTTAAAGTATGGAAGTTCATCCGTGCTAACAACCTTCTAAGAAGGGGAGTCCAACCCCATACTCTGAAGAAAAACACAACTATGATGAAAAAAACAACAAACTCAAAAGTATTTTGTAGAATCTATAAGCTGTATTTTCATTAACTTAAAAGGGGTACAGCAGAGGCCCGAAGAGGTGTAACATTTCAAAAAGAAAGAGAGGGCACAAAGTCCTTACAAAGCTTGGAAAGTAAAAGGCTCAAGGCGCTACCAAAAATTCCTTTGTAGTATGCACGGGGTCCCCACCTCTTCGGCTAGGAAGATCACAACCTGCTCGGGAACGGGAGGGACATCACCAGCAGCAGCGCCTTCATCATTCCCGACCACCTCCACCACCTCTTCTTCATCCTCCTACTTGCTGAGTAGTGGAACCTCCACAAATAGGGAGGACTCCTCTATGCATGCACCCTTCAAAGAAGCCTCCCAACCAGCCCCAATGATCACGTCTTGGAGATAAGGGATCTGGCCCTTATAATTTTCAATGGCCTCCGCCACCCCTTCCGCATAGGCCTTTTCAGCCTCCTCTTCCACAGCTTTCTTCTTCTCGGCCTCTGCCTCTTCAATTCGGGCCCTGGCGACCTTCAGCTCCTCCTCCTTCTCTTTCAGTTGGTGTTTCAAGTTACTCTTCTCTAGCTCGAGATCAAACACTCTCGCCCGAGCAGTGTCCGCAACCAAGCCCCGATCACGGAGCTCGGCATCCATCTTGCCGATGGTCTAGAGGTAGAAGTGATTTCGCTGGCACATAGTGACTAGCTCGGCCTCTCGCTCTTCCACCTTCTTCAAGGCCACGACCATCCTCTGAAGACTTTGGAGAAAGAAAAAAGGAAACACTTAGCTACGGAATAATGAAAAGAAACTTAAAAACATGTGGAAGAGAAGGACTACGTAAACGGCATGACGAATGGTCAACTTGGAAAGCTGGTCATGATCAGACTTTCGAATCTCCCCCATGTCGACAGGAAGTAGAAGAGCCTTGCACAGACCGAGGGTGGTGTCTGGGGACTTAGCCTTATCACCCACAGTGATCAGCTTTTCCCCCTTCCTCAACTCCAGGGTCCAAGGGATAGGACCCTCATTGTCTTCGGCTACCTTCTTCCCATTGTCCTTAGCTAAACTTCTTTCCTTTGAAATACTGAGCTTTGCGTCTCAATTTTCCTCAGCCTTTGCAAGGGAGGCTGCAATGGTGCCTTAACCTTTCCCGAAGTGGGTAGAGAGAGTTCAGTGGAGAGGTCTATAGCTTTTGCTCGGCGGGTCTCTTCGGTCCGAGCAACGGTGGAAACAGTGAGTTTCTTCTTTGAGCCCCCAAGTGTAAGGAACTCTGTCAGGTTGGAAGCTCGGGCCTTTCGCTTTGCCATCTGAGTAATGTCAGCTAGATCAGCTGAATCGACTGAAGATGATGATGATGATGATGATGATGATGATAGGGGATGATCTCCCCAACAGAAGATGGACCAGCATGAGAAGAAAGAAGGGGGGCTGGGTTATTGTAACTTGCCTTTTTGCCCGAGTAAACGGAATGACTATTGCCTCAGGGACTTATGCTCGCAAGGATGCCGTGGCAGTGATCTGTACCCCAGATGTGTTGGGTCGGATGAAGGAGCGGTACGTCAGAACGTACTTGAGCAAGATGTGGGCAGTCCGTCCTAGCCTCTTCTGCTTGGGAAATCCTACATATCTCCACACCTTGTGCAAGTCTTTAATATGAATGTCAGGCACAATAGCTCGGGACTTGTTGTTGGCCAATTCACCTGCACGACCAAACAAGAACTGTTAGCCAAATGAAAACAAAGAACAATTAAGCAAAAACTCAAACAGATGGTGGGGTTACCAGGGCCAAGGCCAAAAGTCCTCGAGACCGCGTAGATGTCCTCACGCTCATTCGAACCGAACTCAAAGTTTTTGGTAACATAGACAGTCATCGTCTATATCTTTCCCGAAATCATAGAGTTCGATCACTAGCTTCTCGACTCCTTTCTTTGCCTTAAAGCAATACGATCCCGTGTAGTGTTTAACCATGTTGTAGCAATAAACAATATCCCAAATACCGAGTTGAGTACCCAAGATACGGTTTAGTTCCACAACCCTCATGATCGCTCTAAAGAAGTTAGAGGAAACCTACATGAGGCTCACGCTATAGTGCCGAACAGCTCGACGAAGGAGTGCGTGTAAAAGGAACCAAACTCCCCCTTCCACTATGGCTATTAGTGGAAGGAGAAGTTTGTCCAAATTTCCTTCCTTAGAGTCCCTTTTTCGGCAAGGGTGATACCAACATCATCTGGAATCTGATATCTACGCCGAAAATTCTCCATCGCCTCCGGCATAGACACTAGCTTCCGGAGTTTGTTCATTTTTGTATAAACTTATGGGAGGTTAAAAAGGAGGGAAAAGGGGACGAAACTCATACCCAAAGCAAAAACAAAAGCAAAGAAGGAAGATACGAGCCTAAAAAGCAAAACCTCTGCCGGAATCTAGAGTTTCCTCTGGTTTTTCCTCACTGAAGCTTGAGGTATTCGTCGAAAATCGCAAAGGTGTTAACCGAAGGTTCAAGAGCAAAAAATGAGAAATGAGGGTGAGGAAGGGTTTTGAGCAAATATTCAATACTCTTGGAGCAAGTCTAGGTAGTAGTCCAACTTTACAATTATTGGTATGTTTAGTGGGACCCATCACTTTTTTATTATTGTTTTATTCAACATGTAAATATGTGTCATCTAATGATTTGAATGAAGTATTACTCCAAGAGTATTGAATAATTATTCGAAGATTTTTTATACCCATCCCCCCAAGCGACGCCAATGCATTTAAAGCGTTGTATATTCGAAAAGACACTGCAGTTTGCCGAGATGACACGTGTCCCTAAAAGCACTAATAGCGAGTTGCCACGTCATCATTTAAGGGCTCAAGGGCTAACTATCGCGCAAAGAGGGAAGACAAAAAGGTTACATGGCCCTAGTACCCTCCAAACACCGAACAAAGTGAGTAGCAATGGCGCAAAGGCGACTACCGGATACTAACCAAGAAGCATCCCGAACATTGAAGTACCTAAATGCTATTGACTTCGACGCACGCTGAACAGATAAGGAGAAAAGCTTTAACTCCTCACTGAGCTCTTCGGCTAAATGAAGACCAGAGCTAGGGGCAGTTAAAGGAGGGTTAAATAATAGGCTTAAAGCCCAATCCAAAAGCGAACAACATTCCAGCCACCCAATCGGGCCACCCTTGATTAGCTCGTCCCATTTAAGCTGGCCAATCCACAATAAGTTTGGGCCACCCCAGGTAGGGGAATGTGATGTCTCCAGAAAAAAATAATACTATTAATTAAATTAAATAAATGATAATAATTATGATAATAATGTCATTACAGAAAAATAAATCGAAAGATCCCTATTCTAGGGGGACAGGAAAAGAATACCAAAGGTCCTTACTACTCGGGGGGACAGAAAAATAATACCGAAAGGTCCCTACGCTAGGGGGACGGGAAAAGAATACCAAATGTCCTTACTCTGGAGGGACATGAAAATAACACCAAAGGTCTCTGCTCTGGGAAGACAGGAAAATAATAACAAAAGTCCATACTCGGGGGAACAGGACAATAATACCGAAAGGTTCCGACTCGGGGGCAGAAAAATACCAAGAGTTGGATGGAATAAGGATGAAAATCAGTATGATATTTGGTACAAAGTAAAAAGGTTCTAACTATATAAAGTTAAACTTGAATAATTCATGGCAAATTAGAAATCTTTATATCTTTAAATTCATACTAGCGTGGCTAATTGATGTTAACATTTTTCAGGTGACACATGACGGAACAAAGAAAGTGGTACCTGAGAAAGAAATAAATACTTTGTTCATATTTTCTTGTTTTCCATTTAATTTCGGTGATTTGCTTTTTTGTATTCAGTATATAGTTCTATATTTAGCACTTGGATATATGTTTTAATAATGTTGGATGTTATTTCACTATTAATAAGCTTTGGAATTTTCTGTTGATATGAGATTCTGAAATTTTAATTAACTTGTCTTCTCTTTTATTAAAAAATAAAAAAAAAATATTGTCGATAATTTACAAAATGAAGTGAAAGTTAAAGAAAATAGAAGCCTTTGGTGAGTTTTGACTCATTGGTTAATCAATGACGCCATATTTAAAAATGGGTCGTGACAAGGAAGCCCATGACAAACTAGTTTTATTTGATAAAGCCATGGCCGAGAGATTGCCTAGGAAGACTCCATTCCCACAAAGTCAGTTCGAAAAATGGGGGATTAGCTCCCTAGAGCAGCCAAGATTCCCTAAAAAGATAAGGCAAAATCTCTAAAATAAGAGATAAGGGGAAGAATCCCAAGAGGACTCAATCACCTCGGTTTTGACCCCTATATAAAGTGAAGCACTCCACATCCTCAGATACGTAATTATAACCCAATTCTTGATTAGATGCCTCTCAGAGAGAAATTTAACTTAATCGTCGGAGTGCTTCTCGATCAAATCAAGCCGAAAAATATTAACGGTGTTTTTCGTCTTGCAAGAGTTCGGCAACGAAGAGGTTTATCACCAGCGAGTTCAGGAGGAGTTCGGTTCGTATTCTTGTCTGGGATCATTAGCCATTTAAGTTGGTTCTGATTGTGCAACAGTTTACAGCAAGCAAGCACACACACACACACACACACATATATATATACACACACTAGTATTACGGCACGTGCATTGCACGTTAAATTGTGCCCATGATTTGTAAAATGTACACCTGCATTGTTCTCCCAATATGTATGTAAGCATATCTAAAAATAATTGATAATGGTTGTTAAAGTGTATGCACGTGTTTAAGCAGTTCTAGACTGTAGATCCTAAGCTGCTTTTGTATGCACACACTAAAGATAAACAAGGCAAAGTCTATGTAGGGTACCTGGGGAAGCCCAACGAGAGCTGCCATAAGTGCTTATTAAGAGAGTGAAATAGAGACCTTAATATAGTAGCTTATTAGATGCAAAAATGACTATTAGGTGTATTGTGGATTTGTGAATAGAGAGCACTGAAATATTAGGAGTAAAGTCCAACAGGGGTCAAGCATAGGATATGGGCATTTATATGCAGCAATCGTAGTGTATTTACAAGCTGCAAAGTTCTGGGTAGCTTTTGTTGCGTCTTTTCCAAAGAGCATGAATTTAGATAGATTACAGTCTTTGTGGGCAGTAAGAAAGTTGTGCCAAACATGATCCTAAGCAGATTGTTCTATGATGCTATTCTGGAGTTCCGAAAAGGGAAGGTTATTAGGGTACAAGATTTAATCATTTTTTTTGCAGCGGTAGTATGAATTGCTTCATGGGCTGCATTGTCAGAAGTAAGGTCTGAGGTTGGCGATACTTCAACCACCACTTCTTTGCCTTTATCACTGCAAAATTGCTCTTTCCTGGCATTCCTGTCTATAGGTGAAGTAGATTGGCTGGCTTCAGAATCATAGAATATTGGTGAAGGAGTTGCAAAGTCATTGTGCACGACATTGACTGTGAACTTGCATTGAGATGCGCCTAGAGCTAAATATTTAGGCGAAAACAGCTTCTGGAGATGTGCTTCACCAATTTCAGACACCTACGAGAAATTAAATAATTAGTGATTGTTTTGACACTATAGGGTATGAATATTAAAATAAATGCAGTCACATTTTTAGTTGAGTAGAAAACCTCTAGCATGTTGGTTCAAAAGGTCGATCTTGTGAGAGTTCAATCACGCTACAATCAGACGATTTGATGCAAACGCTTCGGTGTCTTAACTCCAAGTATATGCTCAGCCTGTTTACCAAAACAGTTGCCTGCAAAGTCCCGCCAAAATCCTTGAGTTATACTTCAAATCAACACCTGTAGTTACAAGTGGAAGCATAATTTCTACATTTAACAGACTTTGGAGACCCTAGTCGGCCATTTTGCCGACTTATGCTCAAGGCCAGGCCTGGTTAGCATTAAAAGTAGACGGCTTAAGTACGCTAGGAAGGGAACATATTTCAAGGATGATGCAAAATTGAAGATCAATTTCCTAGGTATATATTTAGACTTATCTGCATTTATAACCATGAGAAGCTGTGCACAAGTGGTACTGAACATATGGAGGCTTTGTTGATCATCACTAAGTACCGGAGTTTGTCACTGGATTGGCAAATGATTATAATGCATTTCGGTTTTATTTTAAAATGCTACATACATATTATGTAATGGTGAGAACCAATTAAAGAAGGCATATTATTAGTGCAGATTCTGCAGAAACAACAGTCTGGTTATTGAGGTGGTTGCAATGCCCTAAGGAATTTGTTTCCCCTGGATTAATTTTATTCTTTGTTTTCAAGCTATTTTTAGAGCAGCATAGCTTTGTTAGGGAAATAAGTTATTTATCCTTTTCGATTCACCATGATCAAACAACAATTACAACACATTCTAGCTAATGACATAAATAGCTAACCAAAGATGGGAAAACTACTTAAAAAGTGATAAGGTGTTTTTCTTGTGGAATCTGGAATTTTGTAGGCTCTTGTTCTTTTTCTTTTCTGCTTCTATGATTCACCAGGCACAAAGAAAGCTAAAAATGTTAATTATTTGAACTTACAATTAAAACTTTAAACGATGACAAAAAAGGGCATATTTCAAATCCCGTGGCGAGAAAAGCAATCACCAACATTTATATATAAACCATTCATGTTATATAAATCTATAACAATCACCAACACTTAGATCCCCTAACACTTAGAAGCGTTGAGCCTATATCTATAAGGTTTAAGGATTTCAAAGGTCTTTCTTAGGTCGTCCAGGTGTTTGTTTGGGAGCTTTGTCTTTACCACCATGTCATCGATGTAAACCTCCATAGTTTTGCTGATTAGATCCCCGAACATTTTAGTGGCGAGACTTTGGTAAGTAGCTCTTGCATTTTTGAGTCCAAACGGTATTACCTGATAGTGTATATACCTCGAGGAGTAATGAAGGTTGTCTTCTACATGTCCGGGAGTACATAGCTATCTGGTGGTACCCTCTATATGTATCCAAGAAACTCATTCTCTCATGCCATGCTATTGAGTCGATAAGCTGATCTATTCGGGGCAAGGGGAAGCAGTCTTTAGGGCAAGCTTTGTTTAGGTCGGTGAAGTTAACACATACTCTCCATTTCTCGTCCTTCTTCTTTACCACTACGGTGTTTGCCAACCAGGTTGGGTAATGGATTTCTTTGATTGCATTTGCCTCTTTCAGCCATTGAACCTCTTCTATCACTGCTTCTGCATGATGCGGGGCAGACTTCTTGGGCTTCTGCATTACTGGCTTCCTTTGGGGATCCACATTTAATCGATGACTGATTACTATGGGATCTATTCCGGGCATCTCGTAGGGTGTCTATGCAAAGACCTTATTTTCTTTTAAAAATTCCATCAATTCGGCATCTTCTTATTCGGTCATGCTTGTTCCGAGCAAAAAGAACCGATCTGGATCCTCCAGGGAGATATTAATCTTCTTCAATTCTTCAACCACCTTTTCTTCAACTGTTCGGCTGTAGTCATAGATTGTAGGGTCTTCATCTACCTATATGGTTTTCACCTCTGGGTACTGTTCTTGAGTCTTCATTGTGGCTAGGAAGCATTGCTTTGCTGTGTGCTGATTTTCTTTGATTTTAACTACCTCCTTACCCATCTGAAACTTGAGGGACTGGTGGTAGGTTGAAGGGACTGCTCCTAAGCTATGTATCCATGTTCTACCTACAATAGCATTATAAGTAGAAGGTTGATTGACAACTAGAAATTCGGTGTTTATCGTTGAAGGCCCTGCCTTCACTAATACTGTTATCCTTCCTACTAGCCACACTGGGTTTGTGCCAATGCCGATCAGCGGAGTCATGCACTTTTTGAGTGCTGAGTCCTTTAACCCCAGTTTCTGGAATAGACTGTAGTACGTGATGTCAACTGAACTCCCTTGGTCTACCAATACTCACATTACGTCGTAGTTAGCAATGCGTAAAATTAGCACCAAGGCGTCATTGTGAGGTTGCTGTATATTCCCTTGAGGTCATTATTTGAGAAGTTAATCCCCTGCATCTGGCTCTGGCTATGGCTAGACATTTGTCCTCATCAACTTTCATTGTATGGGCCAGTGTCCTGGCTTGGTACCAAACTGCTGGAGGTAAAACTGTCAAAATTATTATTTTTGTAAATAATTTTCGGTAAAAAATTAACTGGACGAGCAAACGCCGAAACGGGCTCCAGATAAAACTTTTGATGACGAACGATCAAAATAAAACTCGTGCAACCAAAGTTAATATAGAAGAATACCTTTTGTCGATCGATTCTTCAACTACGATTTGATTCCGAGTTGAAACTCCTGTCAGATCTTCTACTGCATTCTCTTACGCGATTCTCGAACGTAATGTGGGTTACGGACTATCGAGAACTCGTGCTGTCAGAACCCAAATAACTAACTTTAGTCTTGAAAGACAAGTTGTGATATGATTTATAACTGGTTCAGCCTACCCGCGTATATATAGGGTTACAATAGGGACCTGGGTAGTAATTATGAATAAGACTTCTAGTGAAACACAAACACCTACGAGCGGTTTTTGCAATTATGAAAAGACAGCAGCAGTTTCTGTAATTTTCATAAAACACTAAATTACAGTTCACACCATTAAAAAACTATAATTGCACTCAGACCCATAATCTCAAAATTTTCTTACATTGAGCTCCTGTTATTAAATGCTTACAATTTCTCCCCACATTAAAATTCTCGATACCTGCCAATTAAATTTAATTACTGATAAATTAATTTAATCGACATCTTGATATTCCTTAAACCCTTCCACTTAACTTATTTGACCGCCAGATAATCAAATCCACCT
>JAUMHN010263675.1:0-19408 GCA_032360265.1 Heliamphora ciliata
GTCGTCGTTCTCAAGAGTAGGAGATTATGTGGACTGTATGGTGTATGGTAAGAATGTGAATGTGAGTGTATAAGGCCTATGGAACAGGTGATAGATGTTGTTAGTATGGCCAGTTTGGTCATTTTAAGACAACGTATTAATAGGAAGAGATCCCTTAAGAGGACGATGGCCGTGGTCTATATCCGGCTTAAAGTTTGAGCGTGGTGGTGTTGTGTTACCCTTAGGGGCGAGGGATAGGATGGTGCCGTTTGGTCTATACTGGGTAGGCGAGCTTCGTTTTGTCCATGTTGCATATGGTTGCTATCATGTTTGAATAGTGGTGTGCCGGTGGCACCCTTGTGGTGACATGAGAGACGGGTGTTTTTGGCTAAATGTTAGTGTTTTTGGTGAGTGTACCTGAGTCGTGAGTTCGAGATTGTGGCATGGTTTTACTTACCCATTTGGTTATTACCTACCTGTTGAGAATCGAGTAATATAACGCGACTCTATGAAGAGATGTCATACAGTGATGCGAGTATATATGGTGTTGTCTTTGGCGGTTAACTAGTGAGGGTCTAGTGGACAAGGGTGATATATTGTTGGGATGTGAAGGAGTGAACGATAGTTAATGTGCTTGAGTAGAGATCTAAGTGAGAAGACCTAGTGCGACGAATAATGTACACATTGTGAATGGTGACCGACAACATTTGCACGATGATGACAAATGTATTTACAAGGGCTTATGGTTAACCATCTCTTAAGCCGAGTGTATAATGGTTGCCCTAAAAGGTAGTGGCGTTAAGTAAGAACCTAGCGTTGGTTCGTGGTTTCCCCTAGGAAGATCATAATTGGTTGACCAACGTGATTGTTCATTATTGATAGAAGTAAAACGTTGGGCTCGTAAGAGTGTGGATTCGTTTGCTCTTGGTTTCTTGAAAAACCTATGTGAATCCGAATGTATAGGTGATGTTTATGGAGATGTAGTTTAGTTTGTATAGAATGTCGATAGCTTTAGCTCTCGTTAAGAGGGATTCCTAAGGAAGTTTAGCGATTGAGTTATTTATGTGATGAGATTCTTGAATATCAGTTTTGTGAGATCCCTATGAGAATGCAGGTCCATGGTTTAGTTGTTACCCTCATAATTAAGAGATCGTGTTTGGAAACATGCTGGAGGTACGAGGTTTAAAAGGAGCGTAGAAGGGCGGCTTGATGGTGTGGTTGGCCTAGTCTTGAGATGGTGTGTCTTGAGTATAATCTATTTGAACCTTGTTTGTATTCAACCAAAGGTTCACAGATGGGTATGTTGTTGTTTACTCAAAAACATTGTGGAGTAATAAAGTTCAGTAGTATACCATGTGGTTTGGGTGGCCTGGGGCGATAGGTGAGAAACTGTGGGTTAAGATGTCTGTAATAGATATGTACTTGAAAACGAGAGTGTGGCAAGTGTTTGGGTGATCGCAGAAGTTATTATTAACATTGGATGAAAAGTTTTAGGAATTGATTTTCTTTTGTCTAGTGTCGTACGCTTTCCACATAAGTTGCTTGGACAGTGGGCTTAAGGCCGTGACATGACTGAGATTTGCCTAGTAGGAGTTAGGTCAGTGAAGCGCAACCTTGTAAGGTGAGATTTTGGCGCGATGGGAACATTGGTGTTGTATCTCCGTGTATGTCTGGTGATGAGCATGTAGTTCTATGGAATGTGTAGTACGGGATATGAGAATTGACGGTGTTCGTATGCGTGCAAATAAGGTAAGAAAGTTAACAGCTTAAGTGCAGCAAATGACTTGGGTATCATGATCAGAGTTGACGGTAGCTGTGCGGCTATGAACTGGACGACCTCAAGGTGAGACTTACAGGATACTGTGAAGGCTAAGTGTTGATGGGTACTAGGAGTACGTTGAGGTTGAGGCGCGGTATCTAGTGGTTTTGGGAAGATGGGCATCTTCGTGAAGTAGTGTTCGTGTCGTGATCCGTGAGTGTGTACCTAGAGCATGGGTACTGCCAATAGTGTTTGTTTGTTTGTTTGTTTGCTCTATTGCGTTCTTTCTGAGATTGAGTTGGTAAATTAGGAGTGTTTGTCTTGCAGACAAGGAAGTTAATGTTGAGGCATAGAGTCTTTTCTACATTAATTAATTGAGAATCATTAATCATTATATGCAGTTTATTCTGAGTTATGTGGATATGGGTGTACCTTTAGCTCATAGCAAAGTGGAAAATTCGTTGAGGCCTTGCGACTAAGATATTCACATGTTGGGTTTTGATAGACTCTTGTGAGTTTAGGATTGTGTTCTGTTTGGAGCTTTGGATTTTTCAGAATTATTAATGTGCGAAGAATGGTTTGACTATTCGAAGGGAAGGTGCATGGGTGAGTGAAGTAATATAAGTATGGAAGGCCAATAATTGAACAGTTTGGAGCGTTGTAGATTCGAAAGACCGATGGGTGTGTGTGTGTGGCGTCAAGAAGAAGGATGCAATTCAGTTTATATTGGTGAGTGGGTCTATAAGGTGTTTGATTCCTGTGATGTGCTTAACCCTAGTGATTCATGAAATTCAGGTGGCAGTGTCAGTTTCGATGGTTGAAGGGCTAGAGTGATGCAGTGCAAGTAGTGATATAGTTTTAGTTTGTGGTAGTTATTTGAATTTTGGGGGTAATGTGTGTAACCCAAGTGATCAATGTCCAAGTTTAGTAACGTGTGTTTGAAGGTGTCATTTTCGATATACATTGGAATACAACAGTGAATTAGACCTTGGTTCGGCGAAGTAGGGAAAATCTTAATAGTAGTAAGACCAGTGACACACAATGCTGTGGTTGAGAAGGTTTAGTCTTCGGAAATGTGTATGTGACATGAGATGATGGTCATAGAGGGCTAGTCAATGATCAAGGAAGGAGTGGTTGACTACAGCTTTGGTGGTTATTTTGGGTAAGAATTGACTTTGTATTAAACGATGAACCGTTTTAGATTGGTCAAGCCCGATATGAGTACAATTCGATGACATACAGATGATTCGGGTGCTTGGGAAATATTGGTGTTTGGGAGTTAAACCTGATGGTAATAGAGGTGTGTTACTATCTTTGAGTCATAATTTTGAAGGGATAATCAGGAATGCGGACTAAGAAAGAAGCTATGAGGACCGAACAACTAGCGAAGTGTGAGAACACATATTATGATTAAAGGAAGGTTTGAACTGACTTGAGACGAATTTCGGGGACGAAACTCCCAAAGGGGGGAAAATTGTGAGGACCTAGTACCTATTTATTTTCATGTTTTCGATAAGAGAAGAAACCGAATAAAAGGTGGGCATGGGTACTATAAAATTTTTATTGATAATGGTCGAATTAATAATATGTGATAGTGAAATTGAGATACATGGTGATGTACAATATTGATATGGTTATGTTAATGGATAATTCGAAATAGTATAATGTGAGCAAAATTGGAAGTTAGAGATGAGGTTTAAGGAATTTTGAGGAATTCTGCTTCAGGGGTCACCGCTCGAGCGGTGGGGATCCGCTCGAGCGGACAATCGGGAAATTCTTGGACAATTCTAGAAAATTGGAGAAATTTTGGGGGCATATATTTATATTCTATATATATGTATATGACCCACGTGAGAGGGAGAGAGACCACCCTCATTTCTCATCTCTTCCTCCCATCTTCTTCTTCTTCTTCCTCTCCTAGTTAGAGAAACCCAAACCCCATAAGAAACCCTAACCCTCCACCATGGAAATTGAAGCTTTGAAGCTAGATTGGAAGCAAGCAAGAGTAGAAATCAAGCTTTGGAGCAAGGAGGTGGAAGATGGAGCACCACGGTGCTAAGGTCTATCAACATCAAAACCCTAGGAGGGAGAAATTGAAGGAATCCCAAGCTCTTGAATAAATCTGAGGTAGGATATAGATTTTCTCTTATGCGTGTTAAGATTTGGGTTGATAATTTGTTTATATGCATAAAAATAGAGTTGAATTCAGGTTTGATGGATAGATTGATAGATTTGTGAGTGTATTCCATTGGGATTGATAGAAATGGGGGTTTTTAAGAAAGGTTTAACCATGATTTTGAGAAATCATTGCATAAAAAGGGATTATGAAGTTTGAATCCAACGTTTTATGGTGGAAATTGAGATTTGAGACTTGATTGATGAAGGTTTATGGGTAATAAAGCTTGAAACTTAAAATAGGAAAAAATCTGGGGTTTTCACGGGCACCAACGCACTCGAGCAGAGCCCTGTCCGCTCGAGCGCTCAACCGGCAGAGAGTTGGGCGCTCGAGCAGACTGACTGCGCAGGGTCAACTTTGTTCGATCATATCTCCCTCATTCGAACTCCAAATTGGGTTGTGTTTATACTCAAATCGAAGCCCCGGAAGTCCTCTTTCCAACAAGACTACTCTCACAAAAAAATTCATTTTGTAGAAAAAGTTATGATCAAAATAGTGAGGGTATGTCAAAATTTCAAAATTATTTTTCACCCATTTTTAGCCGAATATTGTGGAAAAACATATTTTTATTCATATTGGCCCTTTTTATTGAATTTTTAGTCCTTTGAACTTGTGGCACATCTATAGATATATCTAGATTGAGTTGAGATGCATGTATTGGACCTATTTGTTGAGTTTACTCTTACAATAAGAGCGGATTGATATATACATAACTATATACATGATGGGTGTATAACTGTTTCAAATAATGTGATCTTCTTGCTATCAACATTATGTTATTGGTACTTGGTGATATTGGAGTAACGATGTAAACTATGAGAAACTGCATAATGAGGGGCTGCGGTCCTACGGTGAAAGGCCGTGAAGATTCATGCATAAAGAGGGACTGCGGTCCTGCGGTGAAAGCCCGCGAAGGTTTACATTCAAAGGTCAAATGGAATCAATTTCGTGTGTGTGGGTGTGTATGTTAAAAAGTAATGATTTGGATAAATGTGCATGTTTACTCCAGTTGCACCCATTACACCTCACAAATCATGCATCACCTATGAGTTAATCTATATCATACGAGCTTCGGCTCACGTATGTTTACCAAACCATTTTAGGTTCTGATGACCAGGGATGATACTAGGGCAAGGGATGCTTTGGAAAAGACTAGAAAGAAGATTTTGTATTTGTTTACATTTTTGCATTATGATTGTATACAAACCGGAATGGAGGATTGTAATTAAAGATTGTATGATTGTAAATGAACTTTTGAGATTTCAAGCCTTTGTTGTAGATTTGATATTTACTAAAATATAGTTGTTTATAGAAAATTGTTATATAATTGGGTTTCCAGTTCTATGGTGAGTGAAAGTCGTAGATGATGATCCATAGGAGGGACGGTTTGGGTTTGGTTTACAGGTCCCCGGGATTTGGGGTGTGTCAATTTTTGTCCCCAAAATTTACCACTAATCTCAAGCCCAACACCACCTCAGTAACCATCAACAATCTTAATTGCAACCCCAGCTACACCACACCAAGTGAAATCATAAGTGTCACACACAAACCTTACTCAAGTTCTGAGGATCAACTGACGACCATCCACCTTGGTACCACATCATTATCTTGCTTAGGCTAGCAATGCCGTCACTGAAGTTGACAAGATGCTCATCCGTGATCAACTGCAGAAACACCCACTTCTAGAGAAAAACTCGCTTAATCCACCTGGAATACACAAGAACGTTTTTCCTCTAAACCTCCGTCTTCTATTCCATCCTCTATCGTCAAACACAATTCCATTCTATTATCCAAGACAAGACTCCGTACAATCAACTTGCTACAAAATCAACATAAGTATCCACTAACCCACTCAAACTCAATTATACTTCTCGTGTAACTGCTTGCCACTACACATGTCAATATCTCATTCTCAAGTCCTTGATTCTAAATCTACAGATCAATTTCAAATCAAATGTGACCACTGTCATTCGTCAACAACCCCAAACTTTGATATCAATACATACATCAATCCTCAAAAAC
Source organism: Heliamphora ciliata (assembly GCA_032360265.1). NCBI lineage: Eukaryota > Viridiplantae > Streptophyta > Magnoliopsida > Ericales > Sarraceniaceae > Heliamphora > Heliamphora ciliata. Next base: position 5,937 of record JAUMHN010263675.1, read on the forward strand.
CATAATAGCAAGGTTCCCAAGCCCAAGACTTATTCATCAATTAACCAATCAAGACTTGTTTTTTACACTTAGCAACTTCTTCTTATAGAGAACTCAGCATGACCCTCTCATTCCAAACCAAATCATCATGTCAGTCTCAATAAGTAATATCAACCAAAACTTCTAAAATATTGAATCCTTCTTGACATCACACTCTTAGGGCCACAATTCGAACATACGGTTACACCCAAAACACAACACTTACCACAATTGATGACCATTCCACGACTCTAAGAACTCCGAGTAGCTCGAACCTCAAACAAAACTCAAACTCCAACTAATCATAAGTCTATCGAAAACCTACCGTGTGAATAACCCAGCCACAAGGTTCCCATAAACTTCCCATTCTACTGAGAGATAGAGGTGCAACCATACTCCACACCACCCAAAATAAGCTACAAACAACGGTCAATAGTCCTCCGTTAATCATTACAGAAAAGACTCTACGTCTCAACATTAACCCCTTTGTCAACAAGGACAAACATTCCTGATTTACCAAGTCCATCTCACGGGGAGCACAACCCCACACTCTTACACTTACAAGGTGGAGTAAACAAACTCCATCCTGAAAATTCACGAGGAACTCAATTCTCCGAGTATCTGTGGCGTTGGGATTTGGGGGTTTTGAAAAATGGTCAAAAATATGGGAATTCAAAGATGTTTGAAAAATATTTTAACACCTTGAAAACTAACCTTTGAAAATCCTCTTTTTTATTGAAAATGGAGTCGCTACTTAGTTTTTGAGAAAAACTAAGAAAAATAAAAATGACTACTGATCTTGAAAACGTTAACCAGAGATAGAGGGGTCGGGGGCTAAGGTACGAATCGGAGAAAGTGTTAGGCACCCTGTTCGTCCAACCATAAGATTGGCCTCTACTAATCATCATTGGTTATTTAGTAGAATTTTTCAAATGCATGCACATAAAGAAAATGGAGGTAAAGAGAGAACATCCAAAATCAAATATAAAAAATACATAAAATATGTACATAACACTTCGAAACAAATAAGTGTCAAAAGAAAAATTCTAAATCCTATGGTATGTAATTTCTATCTAAAGGATATATGGTGCACACTCGCACATAATTTCACAAAAATAATCTAAACTATCATGGTTTGCATAAAAGAACAAAATATAGTTGAACATGCTAAAATTACTTGAACATGAATTGTTGGTGAAATAAGCTAAACTATTCTAAACATGCATTTTAGAGAGAATAACCAAAACATGCAGCAATATTAATATTATGAATTAGTAAAAGAAATGAGAAATACAAAGTAAAATATGCATAAAGAAGGACTCCTAAAAGAATGTTTATAAAAAGAAACTTATAAAAAGGGTTTCAGAAAATGTTATACTAAAAAAAAAAGATTCTAACTATTTACATTTTAAAGGAGACAAAAAATAAAGGGAAGAAAAGAAAATTATACCTAAAAATCAAACCTAGCTTAAAAGACTTTTTATAAATTTTTGGGTTTAATAAAGAAAAAGAAGATAAGATGAGATAAAATATTATGAAAAGAAGATAAAGTTTTAAAAGAAAAAAAAAGGTACTAACATTAAAAAAAAGGAATGTTAAATATAACTTTATTAAAGCTAAGAGAATAAAAGATTAGAAAAAGAAATTACACTAATATTGAAAGAAAGAAAAAAAAATAGAAAATAAAAGTTAGAAAAGAAATATTAAGCTAAAAGAAAAATAAAATGGTGCATTAGTATTAAAGAAAATAAAGTTGACAATAAAAAAAGATAAAATGCTATACTAAAAGAAAATGCTAGAAAAATAAATTAATATAACAAGACCACTAGAGCATTAAACTAATGAAGAAAATTGTGCGTAAAAAAGAAATTACATTAATGCTAGAAAAAAAATAAACATTTAAAAAAAAAAATGGACCATTAAACTAATTATTACAAGAAAATGAAATAAAAAGCTATTGAAATGAAATTTAGACTAAAAGCAAAATTAAATGCTAGAATATTAAATTGATATAAAGGAAAAAAAATAAATAAAATGCACGAATTTAAATGAATGTAATATTGACAATTACAACTATTTTTTATGTAAGTACCTTAATTAGAACAATTAGCAACATTAACAAGTTGTAATTGCTAAGAATGTTGACACTATTTAATGATTTAATTAAACTTAATTCAAATAAGCAAACAAATAAACAAGTAAGCTAAATGAAAGGAAATGCTAGAACATAAATAAATAAGGCAACTAATAAGTAAAGCAAGAATGCAATGAAATGAATTATATGAATTGAAATTGAATTTTTAACCCGATCACTCCAAAAGAGAGAGAATGGAGTTAGAAGGATTGGAAATCTAAACGAGATACCTAGATTGGCGGGGAATCCTCAAGTCCGGAATGTGCTTCAATGGGACAATCCTTGAGTGGTGATCCAAGCAAGCCTTCAACGTCGGTCGGAGGTTCGGCAGGGTTTTGGAGTCGGAGCTCGGGATCGCTCGCTATATCAGCAGAGTCTCTCTCACTCCAAATTCGTACTAAAAACGTACGCTGCGGTACGGTATTTATAGAATTCTTCAACCAATGAGATGTTACCACGTTTTGGGACACGTCAGGCCATTTGGAGTTGGCGGTTGCCACAACGCAAGTTGGCGGTCGCCGTGTTTTTGAAATGTTCCACAAAGTTCTATGGCGGTTGCCACAATGGAAGTTGGCGGTCACCATGATGAAAAGTGGCGATCGCCACTTTTGGCTAGGGTTTCCACAAAGTTCTATGCGCGGTCGCCACAATGGAAGTTGGCGGTCACCTTGATGAAAGGTGGAGGTCGCCACTTTTGGCTAGGGTTTCCACAAAGTTTTATGGCGGTCGCCACAATGAGAGTTGGCGGTCGCCTTACTTGGGCTGCAAGTTTCGATGGTTCGTCAAAACTTCATTGGTTTGAAGGTTTCGGGTTCAAATATCGAGCTTGGATCACTTTCTGAGGATTGTATCGAGGCACTAATTCACCTGTTTTCATCATCGGATTCGTCTAAGATTAGGTGGGGTCAAATTGGGGTGTCTACAGTTGTCCCTCTTTTAATAACTATTATAGCAAGGCGTGATAGAAGTTATATCAAAGATCCAGAGACAACAGCATTTGACCGAGCCGTCAATCTTAGGCCACAAGCAGACAATCATTCATATGATGTTGGTCGTACTTGAATTTTTTATCGAGCTGCCTACGTACCCCTTTTGCTAGGGATCAGACCAGAACGTAGTTCATGGGGCAAAATGCAAAGATGTAATGACAAGAAGCATGATGTGGATGCTAACATGAATAAATGCTAACATGATGCAGACATTTACATTGCAATGCAGATATAATGCACGAAGGTTTTGATGTCATAACACAGATCGAGAAGAGGATCAACCAGTTTTAGGTCGTGAAAGGATCGAGGAGTCAGTTTTAGGTCATGAAGAGGAGCGACGAGTCAGTTTATGGCCATGAGGAGGATCGATGAGTCAGTTTATGGTCATGAGGAGGACCGACGAGTCAGTTTTAGGGTGATGAGGCGGACTGACGAATCAGTTTAGGGTCATGAGGGGGACCAACGAGTCAGTTTATGATCATGAAAAGGACCAATGAGTCAGTTTATGGTCATGAAAAGGACCGACGAGTCAGTTTATGGTCACGAGGAGGATCGACAGGTCAGTTTATGGTCATGAGGAGGACCGAAGAGTCAGCTTAGGGTCGTGAGGAGGACTGACGAGTAGTTTCGGGTGGTGAGGAGGACCAACGAGTCAGTTTATGGTCATGAGGAGGACTGATGAGTCAGTTTAAGGTCATAAGGAGGACCGATGAGTCAATTTATGGTCATGAGAAGGACCGATGAGTCAATTTATGGTCATAAGGAGGACCGACGAGTCAGTTTATGGTCATGAGGAGGACCGACGAGTCAAGCATCAAATGTTAAGTCAAGATCTAAGAATGCGGGGCTTAGAATTAGGTTTATCGAAAGCGAGATTGAAATACTCAGAAGCCAAGCCATCGCTGAGAATTTTGATTTATCGGAAAGAAAAATTGTGCGTTAAGATCTAAAAAAATCAAAACGAGGCACAATATAAAAGCCAAGTTATGGCTTAAAAATTAAATTTATCGAAAATTATAACTGTGAATAAATAGGTCGAGTTAGGACCTAAAAGCTCGGAATGAGGTACGGGATAAAAAGCCAAGTTTAAAATCAGATTTGCTGAAAAGGAATCATCGCAAAGAGTAACAAGGTTTTAAAATTATTATTTGCTAAACAAACACATTTTTGGAAATGCACAAAAATAACTCACCATGAGGAGAATTTATTTGTGTATTTTTATTTATTATCTTTATCTCTTTTTTATATTTTTATTAATATTTTTACTGCTACAAAATTTTTATTTTTATTTATTTAGATCATTTTTGCTAGTAGGGTGCGCACAAAAATACCTGACATACTAAAAGGAATTAAGAAAAATAATAAATAAAGTAATAAAAAAAAACACAACACACGCCCAAACGGTCACTTAAGAAACTCAAAACACTATAATGAAACACTGTCATGACGTGACCCTTGGCAACTTGGCGGTAGCCAAGCCTAAACCCTTCTGACATGACGGCCGCTGGGTAAAAACCCTTTGAACTTGGCGGTCGTCGTGTGGCATTTCAGGAAATCGGTAGTCGCTTACTTTGTAGTTGGCGACCGCCAACTCCAGGCGCGCATCCGGCCCTTTAAGGGGCGTGAGCATGGCGCATTCTGCACTTTCCTCTCTCTCTCTAACTCTCTTGTTCTCTCACGACTTTTCCCCACTTCTCCTTTGCTTTCTCGCTTTTTCTTGCTTTTTCTTGCTTTCCATCGTTCGTGCCTCTTTGCTTCCACTTTCATACGATGTTTACCCTTTTGTTTGTGATCCCATTCCTCTTCATGGCGGGCCAAGGCCATGGAGACGACGACCTTGGAGCATGACGGGGCCCCTCTGCTACTGAGGGTTCTTCCATGGGTGTCCCTCCTGCCAGCGGGGGCACTTCCACACAGCCCACTGCTGCGATGGATACCCTTGTTCTTGAAGCGGAGCGTGCCTCCCGCCATGTTGCTGAGGAGGAGGCGCGAGCAGCCGCTGAGACGCAAGCGGCTGCTGATGCTGCTACAGAGGCTATGATGGCTACCTTCTTGGACTTCGGCGCTGGAGAGGGTCATCCAGCACCCTTTGACCCTCATACGTATGCTCCTCTGCCTCATCGCGTAGTTCCGCGTGGGATGAGACGCTACGAGCCTTCGGATGATGCGGTTGTTGTCGATGTTCTTCTGCGAGAGCCTGACCACCACATGTCTGGTCGACACCCATCTGTAAGTATCCTATCCCTACTGTTTCAATACCAAAGCATGAAATATCTCAAACGTAGACGCATGCGTAGGATCCTCATATGATAATGTGATTTCATGATGATGACTGGTGATGATGATGATATTGATGATTTATTTTGACGTGTTTGATGAGTGATGTGAATGATGATTGATGGGACTTGAACCTAGTTTAGGTACTATTGCAATGGCCATTAAAACAGTAGGGACACTAGAATTTTTGAACAAACAGTAGGAGGTGCAATTATTTTAAAGTTTAGAGTGGCTTGAATTTTTTTTATTTCTAGGAAAATCATAAAAATTAAGGAGGAGAATTTCTGTTTTTATTTTTGGAGCATGAAAATTAGAGGGGTAATTTTTATCAAAAATTATAAAATTAGAAGTTTAAGCGATACTTCAAGAACTTTAGGAAAATTTTCCAAAAATCCTAGAAAATTTTGGGAAACATTTTTAGAAAATCATGGGAAATTCTCGGAGATTTTAAGAAAAATCTTAAAAAACATAGAAAAATTTTTAGAAAGTCCTAGGGAATTTGGAAAACCTTTTAGAAAATCTTGAAAATTTTTGGAAAACCCTAAAAAAAAAAAATTAAGGAGGAATTTTAAGAAGATGTTTTAGAAAAATCTAAAAATTTTGAGAAAAATTTTAAGAAAATGTTAAAAAATCTTAAAAAATTTGTGAAAAATCTTAGAAAATCCTAAGAATTTTGAGGAAAATTTTGAGAAAATTGTTAGAAAATCCTAGAAATTTTGCGAAAAATCTTAGAAAATCCTAAGAATTTTGAAGAAAATTTTGAGAAAATTGTTAGAAAATTCTAGAAATTTTGTGAAAAATCTTAGAAAATCCTAAGAATTTTGAAATTTTTTTTGAGAAAATTGTTAGAAAATTCTAGAAATTTTTTGAAAAATCTTAAAAAATTCTAAGAATTTTGAAGAAAATTTTGAGAAAATTGTTAGAAAATTCTAGAAATTTTGCGAAAAATCTTAAGCAAATTCTAAGAATTTTGAAGAAAATTTTGAGAAAATTGTTAGAAAATTCTAGAAATTTTGTGAAAAATCTTAGAAAATCATAAAAATTTTGAAGAAAATTTTGAGAAAATTGTTTGAAAATCCAAGAAATTTTGCGAAAAATCTTAATCAAATGCTAAGAATTTTAAAGAAAATTTTGTTAGAAAATCCTAGAAATTTTGTGAAAAATCTTAGAAAATCCTAAGAATTTTGAAGAAAATTTTGAGAAAATTGTTAGAAAATCCTAAAAATTTTGGAAAAAATCTTAAGCAAATGCTAAGAATTTTGAACAAAATTTTGAGAAAATTGTTAGAAAGTTGTAGAAATTTTGTAAAAAATCTTAAGCAAATGCTAGAAAATCTCTGAGATTTTAGGAAGATTTTTTTTTAATTTTTATTTTATTATTTTATTTTTTAATAATTTTTTTTAAATTTTTTATTTTCTTGTTATTTATTTTTTGTATTTTTTTATTTTATTTTATTTTTTGTTATGATTGGGGAAAATTTTCAAAGATTCTTAGAAAATTAATCCAAAAAGGTTAGGGTAAAAGGGGCAAAACACAAATGCCAAAGGAAAGGGAGATTTTTTTTTATACTTGGGAAGAATATTAACATAGAATGATCGAGATTTGCCTAGTGCACTAGGGTTTAGAGTTACTAGGATGTGCACAAATCACGAACCTAGGGTTAGGGTGCCTAGTTTTCTAGGGCTTGAAAGGACCGAAGGAACCTAGGTTTTGTTTTCAGTTGCTTTCCTGTACTTTGCTTGCTCGATCTGTCATTTATGTGTTCTCTATCTGTCTTCTCTTTACAGGCGGGTCACTACGTCTGAGGCTTCGGCGGTTTTGCCTCCGGGATGGTGTTGGAGTGGTTTGATGCCCTCCTTGCTCCTAACCGGGCTTACATCGATGCTTCTAGCTTTACTCGCTTCATACCCCTACTGGGTAGGACGAGTAATGATCGGGTATGACTGACAGCCCTGGCCGAGCAGTGGTTGGATACCACCAACACCTTTCATTTCACCACCTTCAAGGCTACTATGACCCCTCTGGACTTTGCCCTTATTACTGGCATCCGGGTTGGAGGAGCCCCCATCCCATTTGATCCGTCTATATCCCAGTCAACCGAACCACTACTGTACTTCCTCGGGGCTGTCCCCGTGCAGATGGACCGGGATCAAGTCAGATACATTTGGTTCTTCGATCGCTTCTCACACTTCCAGTGCACTGAGCCTTGCCACTACGAGTGGGTCGCCTGAGGCTTTTTTATGTATATGTTCGGTACCTCCTTATTTTCAAACAAGGAGAATACCGTTCACTTACATTACTTGGGCGGCCTGGTTCGTTTTAATCGGGTCACTTCGTACGACTGGGGTGGCGCTGCTCTGGATACTCTTCACAATTTCGTGAGGACACTGACCTGATTCCTTTAGGAGCTCAGCATTGGAGGATACTGGAGGGTCTAGGAGCTATGATTTAGTCTCTACAGTTCTTTATCTATTTCTTGTCATCTGCTATTTCTGCTTGCTGACATCTTCTTCTTTACAGTTGTGGACCTACGAGTTCCTCGGGCTTCATATCCCGACGAACTCTATGGTAGACCCTTTAGTTTATTCCCCGAGAAGCCTGGTGGTCCCGAGGGCTGAAGGGGAAGAAGGCCAGAGGGAAGGACCTTGACCGATTCTAGGTATCTTTAGACCGGCTGACCCCTGACCAGGTATCTTTTCTTACTATTCAATATTATGCTGCTTACTGTGCTGTTCACCGTATTGCACCGCACTGTCCTTCATTCTGCTCGTTGTACTATACTATACTGCACTAGGCACTGATTACTGCACACTGTTCATCATACTATATGTCTTACTGTTCTTTGCATTGTATTGTATTTTGAACTGTTGCAGGTTCACTGGGGCATTTGGAGAGGGGTAGAGGATCAGGCCGGCGTAGATCTGATGCGCAGCTGGGATCTCACCTCGAGGCAGGTCCTGCCGGAGTGCCCATTCGGTAGGGAGTATTCCCTCTAGTTCGTACGTGCCGGACTGATCATCTAGTCAGAGGTGATCAAGGCCAAGCGATTGGAAAACCACTCGCTCACCATCCTAGGGTCATGCCTGTGTTCCATTTTAACACTTCTAGGGTAAGAAAAACTGAACAAGGTGAAGAACGAAAACCCGGGTAAGAACCCGAAGGCAAAAAAAAAACTAATCTAATCAAAGGACAATAGGAAATTCGGGCCGAATCCAGGGGAAGAACTAGTCTAATCCGAACAGACAATCCTAACAATATACAGTTAAAACATCCAATAAAGAAAAACACATAATCCTACTAGGGTTAGCAGCACCTAATTGGGGGGGTCTAAACTCACTATATGCAAAAGGCCATTTTTGGTCAATTGAAAAGGATACTTTCTGAATAAAGTCGGGTACATACCTCCTATGCAGAACATAGTCAAACAGTACGCCCGAACTCTTTTACTGCACCTATGATAGCGTACAGTCAGTAAGGGTTGCCCATCTTCCCAATAATTCCCAAAACGGATTAACGTTCAGGGCATCGGGTTGACCAAGCAAGGGGCGTTGAAGAATAATGCATATGCGCGTGAAAATGAAAATGAGAAATTTCATTAAAAACCAATGATGCTTTTGAGTCTAGCCCTCTTATTTGATTTAGAAACCAGTTCCCAGCGGAGTCGCCAGAAAATACTGTGGCGTTGGAATTTTGGAGTTTTGAAAAATGGTCAAAAATATAGAAATTCAAAGGTATTTTAAAAATATTTTAAGACCTTGAAAACCAACCTTTGAAAACCCCCCCTTTTTTTATTGAAAATAGAGTCACCACTTAATTTTTTAGAAAAAGTAAGAAAAATAAAAATTGGTTACTGATCTTGAAAACATTAACCAGAGAAAGAGGGTTCAGGGGTTAAGGTACGAATCGGGGTAGGTGTTAGGTATCCCGTTCTCCCAACCATAAGGTTGACCTATACTAATCATCATTGGTTCGTTAATAGAATTTCTTAAATGCATGCACATAAAGAAAATGGAGGCAAAGAGAGAACATCCAAAATCAAATATAGAAAATACATAAAATATGTACATAACATTCCGAAACAAATAAGTGTCAAAAGAAAAATCCTAAATCCTATCGCATGCAATTTCTATCTAAATGATACATGAAGCACACCCGCATATAATTGCACAAAAATAACCTAAACTATCATGGTTTGCATAAAAAAACAAAATATAGTTGAACATGTTAAAATTAGTTGAACATGAATTATTGGTGAAATAAACTAAATTATTCTAAACATGCATTTTGGAGAGAATAACCAAAACATGTAGCAATATTAACATGATGAATTAGTAAAAAAAAGGAGAAATGCAAAGTAAAATATGCATAAAGAAGGACTCCTAAAAGAAAGTTTATAAAAAGAAACTTATGAAAAGGGTTTTAGAAAATATTATACTAAAAAAAAAGATTTTAACTATTTACATTTTAAAGGAGACAAAAAATAAAGGGAAGAAAATAAAATTATACCTAAAAATAAAATCTAGCATAAAAGACTTTTTATGATTTTTTGGGTTTAATAAAAAAAGAAGATAAGATGAGATAAAATATTATGAAAATAAGATAAAGATTTAAAAGAAAGAAAATGGAGTCTTAAAAGAAAAAAAAAAGGTACTAATATTAAAAGAAAAGGAATGTTAAATGGAATTTTATTAAAACTAAGAGAATAAAATACTAGAAATGGAAATTATACTAATAGTGAAAGAAAAGAAAAGAAAATAGAAAATAAAAGTTAGAAAAGAAATATTAAGCTAAAAGAAAAATAAAATGGAACATTAGTATTAAAAAAAATAAAGTTGACAATAAAAAAAGATAAAATGCTATACTAAAAGAAAATGCTAGAAAAATGAATTAATATAACAAGACCACTAGAGCATTAAACTAATGAAGAAAATTGTGCGTTAAAAAGAAATTACATTAATGCTAGAAAAAAATAAACATTTAAAAAAACAGAAATGGACCATTAAACTAATTATTACAAAAAAATGAAATAAAATGTTATTGAAATAAAATTTAGACTAAAAAGAAAATTAAATTCTAGAACATTAAATTGATGTAAAGGAAAGAAAAATAAATAAAATACTAGAATTTAAATAAATGTAATATTGACAATTACAACTATTTTTATGTAAGTGCCTTAATTAGAACAATTAACAACATTAACAAATTGTAATTGCTAGGAATGTTGACATTATTTAATGATTTGATTAAACTTAATTCAAATAAGCAAAGAAATAAACAAGTAAGCTAAATGAAAGAAAATGCTAGAACATAAATAAATAAGGCAATTAATAAGTAAAGCAAGAATGCAATGAAATGAAATATATGAATTAAAATTGAATTTTTAACCCAATCACTCCAAGAGAGAGAAAATAGAGTTAGAAGGATCGGGGGATCTAAACGAGGTACCTAGATTCGCAGGGAATCCTCAAGTCGGGAATGTGCTTCAATGGGCCAATCCTCGGGTGGTGATCCAAGCAAGACTTCACCATCGGTCGAAGGTTCGGTAGCGTTTCGACGTCGGAGCTCGGGATCGCTTGCTATATCGGCAGAGTCTCTCTCACTCCAAATTAGTACTGAAAACGTACGCTGGTTTACGGTATTTATAGAATTCTTCAATCAATGAGACGTTGCCATGTTTTGGGACACGTCAGGCTATTTGGAGTTGGCGGTCTCCACAATGCAAGTTGGCGGTCACCATGTTTTTGAAAGGTTCCACAAAATTCTTTGGCGGTCGCCACATTGGAAGTTGGTGGTCGCCATGATAAAAGGTGGCGGTCGCCACTTTTGGTTAGGGTTTCCACAAATTTCTATGGTGGTCGCCACAATTAGAGTTAGCGGTCGCCTTACTTGGGCAGCAAGTTTTGATGGTTCGTCAAAATTTCATTGGTTTAAAGGTTTCGGGTTCAAATATCGAGCTTGGATCACTTCCCGAGGATGGTATTGAGGCACTATTCACCTGTTTTCATCATCGAATTCGTCTAAGATTAGGCGGGGTCAAATTGGGGTGTCTACAGTATCCAACTCCGATAGAGCCCATTCCCCAGGCACAACTTACGGACCACAACACGGATACTAATTCATAGCTACTTCCATCTCCCCAAAAATAACCAGACTAAGAATCAACCCACGATCCCGATCACGATATCCTGATCATCCGCTACACTAAGGCTTCAACTCTCAAACCTCATCCGCACACACGCGAACTCCATCAATCCTCATACCTCATGCAACACATCTCGTTGCGCCAAGATCTCACTTCACAAGGTTGCATTTCACTAACCTAACTCTCACTAGGCAAACCACAACTATATCACAGCCTCGAGCCCACTATCTAAGCAACTCACATGGGAAGCGCACGACATCAAATGAAGGAGACCCACTATTGAGACTTCTCATCCAAAGTCACTAATAACTCCCACGACCATGCAGGCGCCTCTCACACTTTCGGTCTTCGAGTACATACATGTCGCCGACACCTTAACACATGGTTTCTCGTCTATCGCTTCAGGCCATCCAAGCTACACAGTGCATTGCTGAATCTTATTACTCCGCACTTCGTTCTCCTGAACAAACAACATACCTACCTTTGAACCTAAGGTCGAACAGAATTACCTCCATACATATCACATTCAGGATAACACTATTTCGGCACTAGGCTAACCACATTATCAAACCTTTGTACGTTCCTTTCAAACCTCATGCACCCAGCACGGTACCCAATCACAATCTCTTAGCCACAAGGATAACTACTAAACCAAGGACTTACATTCTCGTAAGAATCCCACATAACTAATACTTGAGCATTTTACCACACAAATAACTCAATCATTGAACTCCCTTAGGATCTTTCTCTCTCATTGAGAGTCAAAGTTATTGACATCCCGCGCAAATCAAATTACATTTACAAAAACATTACCCAAACGCTCGAGTTCACAAAGTAAAGCAAACGGACTCATCAAGAAACCACGGATAAACGGACCCACACTCCTACGATCCCAATGCTTTATTCACTTAAGAATGAGTATATTTCTCGTCACATTAGATCCTCATACTCAGATCTTCACTTAAGAATTTCAGCCGTTGTTCACTCCTTCACCTCCTAATGATGCATCTCACGTGTCTTCAAGATTCTCGATGTCTATCCACCAAAGTACAATACTACACATACTCGCACCACTTTAGAACACCTCCTTATGGGTCACATCACTCCTACCCGATTCCCAGAAGGTAGGTAATAACCAAACATGTATACAAAACCACGTCATAGTCTCGAGCTCATAACTCTGGTACACCCATCGAAACACAAAATGTTAACCAGTAATACAGGTCTCTTATGCCACTTTACTAGTACCATCGGCACATAGCTATCCAAACATGAAAGTAACTACACGCCACACGAATGAAACGAACCTCGCATACCAACTCTAAACCAAAGGCTCCACCCTATCACTCCCCCTTTAAGGGCAACACAACACCACCACTTCTAGACTTTAAGCCAAATACCAACCACAACCATCATCCTCTTAAGGAATCTCTGTCCATCCACACATTGCCCTAAAATGACCGAGTCAACTGCTCCGACAATATCTACCACATGCCCTTCAAATCTCACATACTCACATTCACATTCTCACCCTACACCATTTGTCCCGCATAGTCTCCTCATCTAGGAAACGACAACCCAAGTCATAAAACTCTATTTCGTTAAACTTCACAAACAACCTCGAATCATCATTCACCACATCACAACTATTACCAATATATATTTTCCCCATACATACATGGATATCATTCGAGAACCTATCCCTCGACAACATCTCCAACCCACATACTCATTATCGCACAACCCCCAACTCCTATCAAAAGATGTTACTTAACAATACGCCTTCAAAGAAACTCACCGGTCATCCATAGACTTTCAAAACTATCTGCCATCACGATAGCTACTAACAACACCTCACAGGGTAAGGGACACCTCAAACACAGTCTAAGCTCAGACTTTCTAATACACCTTC
>JAUMHN010263894.1:0-19401 GCA_032360265.1 Heliamphora ciliata
CTCTCTATTTCGATACCCACACTTGACACGAAATGTGTCGACACCAAATGAAATTTGTGTCGACACAAATCGTTATGCCTATAAAAGAGGCGTCGGTCCCACGAACAGGCACATCTTTTTCTCTCTTTCACCTCCCACGCAAAATTTCTTCAAACCCTGTGTCGACTCCTTCTCCCCCTCACTTTCAATCTTCAATCTCAACCTCCTTTCACCAAAAATGCCTCCAAAAATGATGGGAAAGTGTTCCAAATGACCAGCCGGCGAGGGTCCTTTGAGCCCTAGAACTTCGAATCGGAAGAAGACGACCCAAACGACGACGATGACGACGGCGACCACCATTCCAGAAAATGTTTCCTCCTCCGAGGTAATCTCTTTCCAATCTTCTAAGATCCGCCAGTTGTACTTCTCTTCTTTTGTAAATCGAATGATTGCCCCCGGTTGTTCTATAGACTTTGATTTCTTTGACTCCATAGAAATGAGATTCAGAGATCTCTTTTCTAGCCTTTGGTGGAAAAGGCTACTTTAGATTAAAGAACCTCACTATCCTATACTTGTCAAATCATTTTATGCTCACTTTCACATATCCCTGGTTTCGACCACTACCATCACCACTTGGGTGAATGGTAAAGACATCGTTTTGAAGGTTTTTCTTTTTCTGACTCTGTCAAAATTATTTTTGAGAATGAGGACATCGACCCCACTAAGCCTTTAGAGGCTAATTCCTTGAAACCAGATATGCGTCTTTTGCATCATATGGTCAACCACATTTTCCTCCCTCAACTGGAAAAATTTGGTGATTTCTCATATATGCACATATTCATTATGTGGTGCATTCTCGAGAAGTAAAAATTAAATTTGGGATTTTTGTTCATTTTTCATATGCTTCATTCCCACAGCAAGAAAAATTCCTCTCTACCACATGAGATGTACCTCACCCGTGTTTTTCGCCATTTTGGCATTGACCTTTCTAAGGAGAAGGCCGTTGCCTTTTCAAAGCTTGACCTATATGGGAGTTTCACACTGAAACATATGCAAATTGCACATGTTGATGGTGTGTGGACCACATCCAGACGAACTCCTCAACCCTCCGTTAGGACTCCTCCTCCCCCTCATCGAGATATTTCATCGAATCCCATCGACCTTGATTCTCCCCCAATTCCACCTGTTGACACCCCCGGTCCATCATATTCTGTTCCTCCTCCTCCCACCTCTACATTTGTTCCCCCTGCTGCTCCTACATCATCTTCCTCCTCTGTTCAAGTTGACCTATCTGAGGTCGTATCTTTGATCAACTCCTTATCCTCCAAAGTCACTCTTTTTCAAGCTAAAGTCGACCAAGACTTTTTCAACTTGAATCATACCATCTCTTCCCTCTCTGAGAAAGTAAAGCATCTTGATAAGACCAATCGGAGCCACCGCAGAGATGTGAAAAATACCACTGATGTAGGGAGAGCCCTCTGTAAAATAATGGATGAGAACATTGCATCCATTGCCAATTGCAACAAGGCCATCCTTCATCAAGTGCGCAAGGAGTATGATCAAGGCATCGTCACTACGGTGCATGCCAACTCCCAAAAGATGGAAGAGCACTTGAAATGGCTAAAAGAGGCATGGGCAAATCAGTTCAAACCTAAGAAAACAAAAGAAGAAAAAGCAGCCAGACTCAAGCGCGAAGCTGACCTTGCTTTGGCAGCACGATGGGAACCCCTTGTAGCGAGAGAAGCAAAAGATGAACGATTACACGCCGCCAAAGAACGAGCCTCCGCAAGCAAAGAGAAAGCCAAAGCCAAGAAGGAATTCAAGAAATTCATGGATGATCAATAGCCCCACTTTTTGAAGATTACAAAAGGGGAGAAAATAAGAGGAAAAGGGAAGTACATAAGACAAGGGGAGTGAAAGTGAAGAAAGGGGGAGTTTCATACATTTTTTTTTTGGAAAGAAGAAGAAGAAGTTGTAATTGTTTTTAACATTCATTTCCTTGGTTAACTTGGATGAATAGTTTGAATGTTGTAAATGTTTAAACAATTTTTGTTTTGGATGAATGGTATCACAATTGTTCTTATATCTATTCATTGCATCTTATTCTTTTGGGTATGAATGTGTGTTGAATGGATTACATATGAAATTGCATGTGATTGGTTAAAACACTTTGCACACATTCACTGTTTTGCACAAATTATAATAAACTCAGAATGTGTCTTGATCATTTGTTGCAATTCATGTTAAAGATTGTATGCTTTCACTCTGATGTATGCCTAGTTATTATAATTGTTTATGTTGCTTAAGGAATATCGATAAGGGGAGAACCCTTGTTGAACAATATTTTAAATTATTTTCTAGAAAATGTAAATATGGCTGTAATCATCAAAAAATGGGAGATTGTTAGCGCAAGGGCTTTTTAATTTGATTTTGATGATTTTCGTAATTTATTTTCTAAAAATAAATAGATTTAAAATAAGTAATATTTTATATTTTCAAAATGAATGTGTTAACACATTTTGAACAATCAAAATTGACACCTTAGCCAAAAAGAAATGACTTTTATCTCAAAAAGGTTCAAACACTTAAGCATTCTTAATTAGAATATTTTGTGTTGATCTTAATTGAAAATTAAGTCAAACACTTTTAAGACAAAGTATACTTAAAGCATATCAAGTGTGTCAACACCCATTGATCAAATGGTTTAACACCCTAACTGTGTTTCAAGTTGATCTACAGGTATCAAAAAGTTAGTGTCAACACAAACAAGGTTTGTGTAAACACAAAAGAGCCTTTGCTCTAAAAGACTCAAAATGAGTCGACACAAAAGTGATCCTCACTTTTGGTATCCGAAAGTTTGGATCGATATAAATAGAAATTGTGTCGACATAAAACAATCGAGGCCTCCTACAAATTTTTGGTGTTGACCCCAAGACAAGTTGTGTCGACCCAAAAGCCCCGAGCCTGCCTGCAAAATTTTGGTGTCGACCCCAAGAGCAAATGTGTCGACACAAAACAATCGAGGCTGACTGCAGAATTTTGGTGTCGACCCCAAAGATCAAATGTGTCGACACAAAAGTACCGAGGCTTCCTGCGAATTTCAGTGTCGAACACAAATGGTCTGTCCGAATGCTGAAGCTTTAAACGAGGAGACACAAAATTCAAAATGTGTCGACCCCAGAACGTTGGAAGATAAAGTGCAGAAATTGTGTCGACCCCTCAGAAAATTCGTGTCGATCCAGCCACTTGAAGAATCCTGTCCTAGACACTTTGTGTCAACACCAAAGCTATTTGTGTCGACCCTAAAGATGAAAATTTAAAACATGACAAATCTCAACGGCTGAATTTTTGGCATTTATTGCCCCCACCTACCTCCAACGGTCATGATACCCCCAAGAACTTATATAAGAAGTTACTTCTCACCATTTAAGAAGGCTGGAGACTTGCATTTACTGTTCCATTACTCAAATCAATCTCAGAATCATCAAGCTCACATTTATTGCTGTAACTCCAGTTCTTGTTCCTCATTTCTCATTACGTTTTTATTTATTGTAAATTATTTCTGTAAAGAAAGTGAGAGTTCATCATTAATTCTCTTCATTTATTGTAATCAAGGGTGAGTCACCATTTAGCCTTTGAGTAAGTGAGTCAATCTCATCAAAGAAGAGTTCAAAAGAGATTAGAAGAAAATATGGACTTATTTTCATAGGATCTTCTTGAAGCTGAAATAGGCTGTGAATGTGCCCGTAAATAACTCAAATCATTCAAGCAAAGTCTTGAAGATTGTAAAGACTTGGAATACGCCCGTGAAGTATTCTGAATAGTAAAAATACTCAAGGGAGATCTTGAGGAGTGGATGTAAGCTAGGATAAACCCGAACCACTATAAATCTCTGGTGTCTGGTTCTATCTCTCTATCCCACATCTTTTAATACTTACATTGGTTTCATATTTGCTTATCTTGCCTTATTGTAATATTAAAATATTTCTGAAAAAGGTTTTTAAATTACTATTTATTTTTAAAAAAGACCCAATTCACCCCCCTCTTGAATTGCCTAAATCTAACAATTTACATGCACGAATTTTCTTGAGATCCAAATCATGTTCCTTATTTTTCTAAAAATAAGAAGTAAATCAGGTTAAAATAGCTGTTTGTACAGACCACTTTGAATCCATACTATTTGTTGTAGCAGTAAGCTCTCGGTGTTATTTTTATGTGTTTGGATAGATAAACATCTTATCTTTCTAACCCCACTGGAATCAACCCGTTTGCATATGTATAGAAAAAAATGGCAACGATTCTCCCAAAGAGTGTCGAATCTAGACACTATTTGGTAGAATATTTATAATAAATTCAAGACAAATGAAAAAAATGCAAGGTCAAGTTCCAGAGCTTCTGAACTCATAAATCTACCACTGTAAAAATTTAAAAAAATTAAATTTTAACTCTAAGTCCTTATTTCTATTTTTGAACCCACAGAGTTTTCGCGCCACTATTCTGGAAATTTTTTTCTATACTATCACAAAAATTTATTTTGTCAAAACCGAGGTCTTAGAGGCAAAATTTGAAAACGTGTAAAATATAAAAAGTGTTCAGGTCATCCCAAATAGGGTTCCTACCAAACCTCAGAATTTATTTTCAAATCTAAGTATTTTAAAAATCCTTAAACCAGTAACTAGAAACTGAAAATCCTGACTGTGGTTAAATGTGTTTTTGTGTTAATGCTATTGTTTTTGGTTTCCTAAGTTGTGTTATGCATGGTTAAATAATTAGCATGTGTGATATTGTCTTGATATATTTACATGATTTTGGTGGTTGAATTATTTACATACAAATTTAGTTAAATCGTTAATCTATGCACATTATATTTTTGGCCTAAGTATTTTAATGTAACTTTAGATCAAATGGTACACTTTTTGTCTTACGTGCAAAATAATCATACCCATGCATGAATTCCCATATAAGTTGAAAATTGTAATTTTAGCATATTGTATCATGCCACATTATCATTGGGTGGATTTTACGAGGTTCACCATTTTATTTTAAGAAAAGAATAAAAATTGAACCTTAGGATTGGTACTATGATTGATGGAACTAGAATTCTTGAAAATTTGGATACTTGAAAATATTGTGATGTTGGCTATATGCCCGAATTTATTTTGCAAGGTTTTTTCCCAAAGTGCTAAATGCACATTGTTGTGACATTTGTATTTTAGTGAAGGCGGTTCGGGTGGTGTAATAATCGGAGTTAGATTTCGCGATCCCACGCTAGACCTTGACATGAATCCGAGGGCCAGATCGTCGCTGACACTTTACCGTCAGTGATGACCCAGCTGGACACTTAGTCCACTACGTAGTCATCCCACGACTTAAGGAACGCTCTTCGTTGGTCGGTAGACTTGGTCAGCGTAATTGGGATCATGAGATTTTAGGATGTTTTTCCAGGGGGCGGGATGTCACGCCCCAAACTCCGGGTCACGTGAAACGCCAACAAACTGCCAAACATAAATCTCAGTCCGATAATACACTCTCAAAATAAACCATACATGCATTATATATAAACGCCAAACGGCGACATTACATGGCTCAAACTCCCGAAAAGCATGTTATAGCATACATGTAACGAAAGAACAAAAAGGAAGACTACAGCTCTTTCACCTCTCCAGCACCTCCTGATCAACCTGCGTGATCGGTACCTGAAAAAAAATCAAAATTTCATATCGTGAGCCAAAGTTCAGCATATTCTAAACAATATGTGCAGTATAAGCTAAACATGTTAGGAAAACGAGGTGCAATTTTTGACTCTCTTTCAAGCCATTAAAACAATTTCACATACAAGGGAAAGCGAGGATAAAAATCATGTTTTTGTTTTACTCATCAGAGTCTTGAGAACGATTCTAGTATTACGACTCCCGCAGGCTGTTAATACAATTTTAAGAAAATTGGTCTATCTGTCCCAATATGCAATTCATGCAACATATGTACACGTGCCTCTTTAGGACCTCGTTTCAGCCTTCAGATATCGCACACACACACCCACACCCGTGCCTCATCAGGATCTCGTTTCACTGTTTCTATCCTTTAGATATCGCACACACACCTACGCTCATGCCTCATCAGGATCTCATTTCAACCCTTTAGATATCTCACACATACACCCACACCCATCGTTAACCAAGTTTAACATTCACAGAACTACATATACATTTATACCATTTCGTACCCATACAAACCTAAACCAAGATTTAATGCATAACACCACGTACCAATGCTATGCTTCACAAACTACGTCACATGCCTATAAAATACTGAGTTTTAAAGCATAACCACGTTACACATAACGCTATCAAAGCCGTGTAATTCCCCTTACAAAATACACATATAAAGAAACTAGAATTATAAATGCGCATAGCCAGTTATAAACGCACATAGCCAGTTATAACTTTACATCACGACGCCACCTACCAAAACTCGACATCCACTGACATGAACAACCAACAACCCATAAAACCAAGCCTAGCCCAAAGGCCAACTCTAAACCCTTCAAACCACGAGGTCACAAAACACCACCCTTTTCCCAAAGGTTCCACGGGCCCAAACACGCCCCACATCCAATGAAAATCAAACACCGCGCTCCCTACCGTGCACCACAACCACATCTACCCGTACACGTCACCCCGAGGATGGCACCTAAACCAACACCCGAAACCACGACACGACTTCTGAAGTCACCACACAACCAACCAAACCTCGAAAGGAATCCAATAGTATTTCAGTCGATTAATCCCATAATCAATCAACTGAATATCATTGAACACAATTGGAAACCAAGAACCCAACCACCCAAACAACAACACATGCCCAATACGGCCAACACGGACCCACTCACGTTCTACGCAAGCCCACGATGTCCACACGTGCCCTACACAACCCACGATGCCCACACACGCCCAACAGAAACCCACGACACCCACACGGGCCTAACACAAGCCCACGACGCCCACACGCACTTAATACAAGCTCACGACGCCCACACGCGCCTAACACAAGACCACGACGCCCACACACGCCTAACACAAACCCACGACGCCCACATGCACCTAACACAAGCTCACGACGCCCACACGCGCCTAACACGGCCAACAAGGATGAAAGATAACCTTTTCCAAAGCATTCGGCTAAAAACGGATGAAAAACGGTTAAGAAATTTTGACATACTCTCACTATTTTGATCATAACCTTTCCCACAAAAATAATTTTGATGAGGGAAAGGTTTCATCATAAAGAAGAGTTCCGGAGCTTCAATTTGAACACAAAAACGACCCAATTCCGAGTCCAAATGAGAGAGATATGACCAAAAGAAAAGGGTTCCACAACTAGCGAAGGTGTCGACACAAACAGAAAATGTGTCAACACAAATAGTGGAGGTGTCGACACAAGCAGTAAAGGTGTCGACACAAATAGCAATAGAATGCACAACTCCAACAGAAGAAAAAATGTGTAGACACAAACAGAAAAGGTGTCGACACAAACAGAAAATGGTGTCGACACAAAACAACCAAGAGTTCAGCCACAGCGTGCTCAACACCATAGAAGGAGAAATGTGTCGACACAAATAGAAAATGTGCCAACCCAAAAACCTAAATTTTCCAAATTTCAGAATAAGCTATAGGCAACGGTGGAAAATAAACCCAAGCTACGAAAAAGCTTCTCAGCCTCAAATTAAACCATCCAAACACCCCTTTAACAACCCATGGACATACGCAATCCCAAAACTACCACAAAACCTCGAGAGAAACACTCAAAACCCGATTTCATCCAACCAAAAACACCCAAAACGATTTTAAACCAAAAACCCAACTTATAAACCGCTTTATCAAAACATAAATCAACTTTTTATGCATTTTCGTACGGTAAAAACACACAAGATTTCACGTAGCACCCTTATTAGACATGAAAGTCTAGGATCCTACCTTGTTGAGTTAAAAACTCGATGTCTCGAACCACGTGCAAAAATAAACTTTGCCAGAATAAAATTCCGTCTGGATGAATGCGTAGCCCACCACGAAGAGACTAATGATCCACCGTTGGATTATCGAAAATCGAGTCCCGGCCCCCAAGAATCCAAAGTGAAGGTAGAGCTTCTGATTTGAAAAACAAAACTTAGCTCCTAAGTTTTGAAAAATATCTCCACCAAAATATCTGAGGCTAGATATTTATAGGCTATGAAAAATATCTTTTTTTTTTAACCTGCGCCACAACGGCCAACAGCCCCGGGAACCAACCCCGCATGCAAATCTAAACCCGATCATGCATCAAAACACGTAAAAACATGTCGCAACAAGAACGATAAACAAGCATTGAAAAATGCCGAAAAGGAAAATGGGTCAGTGTCTCACAACTACCCTCCTTAAAGGAATTTCGTCCCCGAAATTCAGCACAAGGCTCAAAAGGAACAACCACGTCGATCACAACCGACACAGGCATACGAGATGGCCAGCCAAACTGTTCTTAGGATATAGTCAAACAAGGTCAGGCATCCTAAACAACAGCCAACTATCTCAAGACAGGGATCTAAAACCATCCCAACCTCACATCCTCACTAACCGCTACCTCAACACAGCACACCACCTACGGAGTCCACCACCAACTCCAAACCCACGGACACGGTCTCGTCCTCTCTACGCAGACATCACATCTCTATGAAAGAAAATAGCCCATAAGATACAACATATAAACATGAACGTCATAAACGCTAACCACGTAAGCATGGTAACACATAGCCACACAAGTTCATGTTAAACAACCCCACATACCAAGGAGAACCAACAAGAATGAATCGTCAATCTAGATAACCTACTCAGATTCTCTGCTAGAAATCACGTCAGCTAAACGCGTTTCTAACATGGCTCCCATGTTTATTAATCCAAACACCCAAAGGTACGACTAATCAATCCCCAGTTCAACCCCCATGCTCACATATACACATCATATCTATGCTTAACATGCTAAAACGTTCATGTTATCAAAGCTTTTAAACAAATGCAGTCAACCATATACAATCAACCTCACACAGTGATGCAACCTCTTCCCACGGCTCTTAGGTATTTGAACCCAGAGCTCTGATACCAAACTGTCATGCCCCAAACTCCGGGTCATGTGAAACACCCACAAACTGCCAAGCAAACACTCAGACCGATAATACACTCTCAAAATAAACCATACATGCATTGTATATAAATGTCAAACGGCAACATTACACGGCTCCAATGCCCGAAAAATATGTTCGGCATACATGTAACGAAAGAACAAAAAGGAATAATACAGCTCTTCCACCTCTCCAACATCTCCTGATCAACCTGCGTGACCGGTACCTGAAGAAAAATCAAAATCCCACATCGTGAGCCAAAACTCAGCATATTCTAAACAACATGTCCAGTATAAGCTAAGCATGCTAAGAAAACGAGATGCAATTTTTGACTCTCTTTCAAACCATTAAAACAATTTCACATGCAAGAGAAAGCGAAGATAAAAACTATATCTTTATTTTTCCCATCAAAGCCTTGAAAACGATTATAGTATTACGACTCCCGCTGGCCGTTAATACAATTTTTAAAAAATTGGTCTATCCATCCCAATATGCAATTCATACAACATATGTACAGGTGCCTCTTCAAGATCTCGTTTCAGCCTTCAGATATCGCACACACACACCCACACCCGTGCCTCATTAGGATCTCTTTTCAATCCGTCAGGTATCGCATACACACACCTACACCCGTGCCTCATCAGAATCTCATTTCACTGTTTCTATCCTTCAGATATCGCACACACACCCACGCTCGTGCCTCATTAGGATCTCATTTCAACCCTTTAGATATCGCACACACACACCCACACGCAATCGTTAACCAGGGTTAACATTCATAGAACTACATATACATCTATACCATTTCGCACCCATGCAAACCTACACCAAGATTTAATGCATAACACCACGTACCAACGCTACGCTTCACAAACTACGTCACATGCCTATAAAACACTGAATTTTAAAGCATAACCACGTTACACATAACGCTATCAAAGCCATGTAATTCCCCTTACATAATCCACATATAAAGAAACTAGAATTATAAATGCACATAGCCAGTTATAAACGCACATTGCCATATATAACTTTACATCACGACGCCACCTACTAAAACCCGACATCCACTCACATAGACAACCAACAACCCATAAAACCAAGCCTAACCCAAAGGCCACCTCTAAACTCCTCAAATCACGAGGTCACAAAACACCACCTTTTCCCCAAAGGTGCCACAGGCCCAAACACGCCCCACATCCAATGAAAAACAAACACCGCGCACCCTACCGTGCACCACAACCACATCTACCCGTGCACATCACCCCGAGGACGCACCTAAACCAACACCCAAAGCCACAACACGACTCTCGAAGCCACAACACGATTCCCGAAGCCACCACACAACTAACCGAACCTCGAAAGGAATCCAACGGTATTTCAGTCAATTAATCCCATAATCAATCACCTGAATACCATTGAACACCAATTGGAAATCAACAACCCAACCACCCAAACAACAACACATGCTCGATACGGCCAACACGGACCCACTCACATTCAACGCAAGCCCATAATGCCCACACGCGCCCTACACAACCCACGACGCCCACACACGCCCAACACAAATCCACGACGTCCACACGCACCTAACACAAGCTCACGACACCCACACGCGCCTAACACGGCCAACAAGGATGAAAGATAACCTTTTCCAAAGCATTCGGCCAAAAACGGATGAAAAACGGTTAAGAAATTTTGACATACCCTCACTATTTTGATCATAACCTTTTGCACAAAAATAATTTTGATGAGGGAAAGGTTTCAACGATAAGAAGAGTTTTGGGGCTTCAATTTGAACACAAAAATGACCCAATTCCGAGTCCGAATAAGAGAGATATGACCAAAAAAAAGGGTTCCACAACCAGCGAAGGTGTCGACACAAACAGAAAATGTGTTAACACAAATAGTGGAGGTGTCGATACAAAATGCAAAGGTGTCGACACAAACAGCAACAGAATGCACAACTCCAACAGAAGGAAAAAATGTGTTGACACAAACAGAAAATGTGTCGACACCAACATCAAAAGGTGTCGACACAAACAGAAAATGGTGTCGACACAAAACAACCGAGAGTTCAGCCACAGCGTGCTCAACACAAAAATCTAAATTTTCCAAATTTCAGAATATGCTACAGGCGATGGTGGAAAACAAACCCAAGCTACGAAAAAGCTTCTCAAGCTCAAATTAAACCATCCAAACACACCTTTAACAACCCATGGACATACACAAGCCCAAAACTACCACAAAACCTTGAAAGAAACACTCCAAACCCGATTTCATCCAACCAAAAACACCCAAAATGATTTTAAACCAAAAACCCAACTTATAAATCGATTTATCGAAACATAAACTAACTTTTTATGCATTTTCGTACGGTAAAAACACACAAGATTTTACGTAGCATCCTTGTAAGACATGAGAGTCTAGGATCCTACCTTATTGAGTTAAAAACTCGATGTCTCAAACCACGTGCAAAAACAAACTTTTCTAGAATGAAATTCCATCCTGATGAATGCATAGCCCACCACAAGAAGACTAAGGATCTGCCATTGGATCGTCGATAACCGAACCCCGGACCCCCAAGAATCTAGAGAGAAGGTAGAGCTTTTGGTTTGAAAAACAAAACTTAGCTCCTAAGTTTTGAAAAATATCTCCACCAAAATATCTATGGCTAGATATTTATAAGCCACGAAAAATATCTTTTTTTTTAACCCGCGCCACAACGGCCAACAGCCTTGGGAACCAACTCCACATGCATATCTAAACCCGATCATGTATCAAAACACGTAAAAACATGCCGCAACAAGAACGATAAACACGCATTAAAAAACGCCAAAAAAAAAATGGGTCAGGGTCTCACATGAGAGAACCTATAATAACTTAAGTTTTCATTGGATTAGAAAATTAAATTTGTTGCATCATTTCTCATCATAATCACTGTCATGATTAACCTGCTAATTTATCTGTCATGTTTTGACCTGTTACATGAGAAATATTTGTATGTTGGTGTGAGTTTCGCTGGCATTCCATGCCAGGTTCTGAAGAGTTAGAAGAGCTTATTGACGAGTACGTGGACGCGGACATAGAGTCTTGATTAAGAGTTTCTCACTTTCATCCCAGCCTTCCTCGGCCACGTAGTACCAATTTTGTAGTTATCCATCTATTTCTTGTATTATTTTGATGTACTCTAAAAAGATTTTAGTTTGGTCTGTACTATATAACTCTATAATATCTGCTTTTTGGCACGTATAGGTATTATTGCTATTTAATTTTTGCAGCCCTATTAGTTAATTGTCGCTCTAGATGCTCCCGAGATTCGGGGCATCACAGTATGGTATCAGAGATTAGGTTCAACCCTTACCCACGTGACCGTTGACCTAGGCTTAGACTCTGAGACTTGAACTTTTAAACTGGCTAGACCCCTTTAATTATCATTGCTCTAGACTTGAAACTTTTGAACCAACAGTTTACATAAAACTGACACCGTTCTCTTGTTTCCTTGTAAGATGAACCCCTATGCACTCCGAGAGTTTGATCGCGACCTGGGTAAAGCGACCTACCTGTTGGAGGAAATGATTGAGGCCGACTTGACTCACAACCCTCACCTCACCCGAGCTGAACTACAACTAGTAGTTTATCACTGTCTCCAGGACCCTCTCGCCAAACAAATAGCCCGAGGAAAACACTTTATGAAGTACGTCTACACGGTAATAATGGAACTCGTAGAAGAGCCATCTACAGACCAGCCACTCATCCCGGTTAGAGTTCCGCCACCCTGAAGATGTGTATAAGACTAGACTCCTAGCCCCCCTGCCCCCCTCCCCCCCCCCCCCCCCCACAATACAAAGACCCTAATGAAGACTGAAAAGACCCAAGCAGAGGCACCAGCTGGAAGGGGATGTTTGGGTGGGATAGAGTATTTTGGTAGAATATATGTTTTGTTTGTATGACACTATAGTTGTTACTCTCAGTATTGTGTTTTGTGACCTTCTCTTAATGATTATGTGTGGTGGTGGCCTCTTCAAAACAGTTTGTGTACTACGCTATTTTTTTAAAATTGTGACAATGGTAGGCATTTTATTATCATTATCCCTTCAATCCCCAAAAAAAATCATAATAATAATATCACACTGTCATAGAATGTGTTGTATTAATCTATAACTTATGATAACCAAATATTGGCTATGCTTAAGTTATATAGTTGATCGGATCATAATGCCATCATGTCCCAAGACAAGGGAGAGATTACAGACGAGGCGTGAATAGAGACATTGAGGTCAAAGGCCAAAGACCCAGATAGCTAGTTCATTTTTTTTTTTTGAGAGGGGAAGACGAGGTTACACACTAAGAATAGTCTCAAGAACCACCATTAGGGCTCCATAACTACATTCAATAAAATTCACTCTTAACCCGATATCTCATTTCTTGTAAACTTTTGATGATTTGCCTTATCTGAGAGTAACTTTGTGAATCTTTTCTATACCATTGAAAATCATGTCCAGGGGAGTAGATTGGATCCTTGATTTGAAGTACGTTAGGCCGACGTAACTTCAGAGCAAGTATCTAGTTGGCTGCCCATCACTTTGCATTGATTTCTTGAAATCTGTGAATTGATCATCCTTCTTGAATCCCATGTGTGTTTCCTTGTATACCTAAATATATCCTTGTTTCGCTTTAGAAATCATGTTCTACAGACCAATAGTAATATTCGTTAAAGTATAGAATTTTGCGAGAAAAGTTAAACTACGTGCACACTTTTAGAACGTTCAAACCACAAAGCAGATCTATCCCATGCATTACAGTTTAGGGCTTCTTTCGGTAACCGCGTGTAACAAGTCTTGAAAGTCAATCTATTTTTAAAGTCGACTTACGACCTACCACGAGTTGCGGAGCAAAATAAGATGGCATTCTACGATACTCCATGAGCCTCATCAATAGAAATCCCAATTGATAGAACTAGCCTGCCTATGACCTAGACGCTAGCAACCTCAGTTTAACCTTCGACCGACGACAGGATACAAAATCAGATAACTACGACCAACAAAGCCTCTTTGTCATGTTTATTTACCCTATGATGGTTAGTTACCAAAGAAACAACCCCGTCTTTGAGGAAACACTCAACCCTTGTGCATTAACAGGTCAAACTCAAATGCTAGAAGTCATAAGGAATGCTATAACCCTTAGAAATTAGAAGCGGATTTCATCACCAAACTACCGAGATTGCCTCAAGAACCCGACGACATCTTTATTATAGTAGACCGCCTCATCAAGACTACTCGCTTTCTACTAGTTAGACCTCCCTACACGTTGAAGACCTTAAGCCGAAAACACGTCTGCAAGATTGTACGCATTCATTAGTTATCAATCTCTATTGCATCTGACCGAGAACCATGTCTCACCCTCAGATTGACAGGCAATCCAAATGCACCATTCAGGCCGTTGAAGATATGCTGAGATCCTACGTAATGGAACTTTTCAAAAGATGTTGGGAGAAACACTTACCGCTCGTCGAGTTTGCTTGCCTACAACGCCCGCTGTCAAGCCAGTATTAGTATGCCACCATACGAAACGCTCTACGAAAGACTGTACAGATCAACCGTATGTTGGGAAGAAACCATGGAGACCAGCTTGCTAGGACCGAACATCGTACTCAAGATGGCCAAAAAGATCAAGTTAGTTCGATAATGCCTTGGCACCCCATAGAGCCGACAAAAGAGTTATGCTGACCAATGCTGAAAACCCCTAGAACTCAAAGTAGGAGACCATGTATTTCTCAAGATTTGGCCACGCTGACGAATTATTCGATTCGAAAAGAAAGGAAAGCGGTCACCTAGATACCTCAGCCCCTTCGAAACCCTAGCCAAAGTTGGAACAATTACTTACTGTTTAGCTCTGCCACCTCAGCTTGTAGATGTTCACAACGTATTCCACATCTCGATGTTGCAAAAGTACGAATCTAATCAGGACCCCACCTATCACACCCCAAACTCCGAGCCACGTGAAACACCCATAAACAACCAAACATACACCCAACCCGAGAATACACTCTCAAAATAAACCATACATGCATTGTATATAAACGCCAAATGGCAACATTACACAGCTCTAACGCCGAGAAAACATGTTACAACATATATGTAACAAAACTAGCAAAAAGAAAGACTAGACTCTTCCACCTCCTCCGGCACCTCCTGATCAACCTCCGTGACCGGTACCTGAAGAAAAGCAAATCCACACCGTGAGCCAAAACTCAGCAGATTCTAAACAGCATAAACAGTATAAGCTAAACATGCTCGACAAAAGAAGTGCAGTTTTTGACTCTCTTTCAAGCCATTAAAACAATTTGAAAACAGTTTTAGCTCACGACTCACTAGAGCCCGAAAACATTTCTCACATGCAAGGAAAAGCGAGGATATAAACCATGTTTTGTTTTGCTCATCAGAGTTTTAAAAACAAATCTAGTATTACGACTCCCACAGGCCGTTAATACAGTGTTTC
Organism: Heliamphora ciliata; assembly: GCA_032360265.1. Taxonomy (NCBI): domain Eukaryota; kingdom Viridiplantae; phylum Streptophyta; class Magnoliopsida; order Ericales; family Sarraceniaceae; genus Heliamphora; species Heliamphora ciliata. The sequence goes on from JAUMHN010263894.1 coordinate 15,629, forward strand.
GACTCCCGCAGACCGATAAAACAGTTTTAAGAAAATTGGTCTATCCATCCCAAAACGCAGTACATGCAATCCATGAAACACATGACTCCTCAGGACCTCATTTCAACCTTCGGATACTACAAACACACACGAGTGCCTCGTCAGGACCTCGTTTCAGCCGACGGAGAGCACATATCGGCTCCCGCAGCCTACCTCAACACCGGCTTTCACAGCTTATGTCAACCACCGACTTTCACAGCCTACCTCATCCACCAGCTTTCACAACCTACCTTAATCACCGGCTCTCACAACCTACCTCAATCACCGGCTCTCACAGCCTACCTCATACATCCACACACGCACACATGCATCATCAACTAGGATTTACATCTACTAGATCACAAATTCATCTAAATCATATCATACACATATGCAAACCTAAAATAGGATTTAAAGCATATAACCATGTATCAACATAACGTTCCACAAACCACGTCACATGCCTATAAAACTCTAGATTTTTAAGCATAAAACACGTTACACACTAATCCTACCATTATAGAACAAAAGCAAGACGAATAAAGATAAAAAGGCATAAGATACACATGCCCCGATAATTAAAATGCACAAACGGACTTACTCTGCTAATGAGGGATCTGAAGAAAAATGAATGAGATGGAATACACTCACACAGAAATTGCAACCCACGCGACAAAGTTATGAAGCAACTGCTTGTTGTCTCGTGTGGATACAAAAACCGACTCCAGGGAATTCGTTAGTTCAAAGAGCCGATGAGATATCTGCACAGGAGTAAGCCAAATAACACCAAAATGTGAAAACTTTTAAGATCATTTTTAAGTACTTTTAGCTATATAAGTTTTGGAAGGGTGAAGAGAAGATTCACACACCAAAATATAAATTGCAGATGTGAGCATGAAGTTAAGCAAAGGATACTCGGGGGTTAGAGAAAGAAGCCACTTGGGCTGTCCATTAGGCACATTTGATCTGCATGCGCATGACGAAAGGTAATTATAGTCAGCTTCAAGTAGATAATGTCTCCCTCAGTCTTCATGACCAGGAGAAAAGAAAAAAGAAAAAAAAAACCTTTCCTTATCATTTATCCTCACAAGAATCGAACAACAGTACAAAGGGGGATGATTTGTATTGGAGGAGTTATTTATGTCCAAATGAATATATGTAATTTGAGAAAAATGAAATTGAAAATGGGTTTCACATGGTCACTAAGAAACGACACCAGGAGATTAAAACATTAAAAAATCATCATCTACAAGTAAATGAACAGACAATGAAGCAATTACAACCCACCCACCCACCCACCCACCCCCAAAAAAAAGATAATGAAGTTGGCTCCATCGATACATGACATGAGAGATTTTCATTTAATTAAACGGTTGGGTCCAGATTATAAAATAAAAAATAAAATAAAAAAGAAAGAAAGAAAGAAAGAAAGAAAGAAAGATCGAAAGAAAACAAAAAACAATGATATTTACACACCTCAGCCAGATGTGGAATTGAGAAATATAGGTCTCCAAGGTAATCTTGCCAAGCCACCTAGAATCAGAGACCCTTACAATCAGGAAGTAACGAGATATAATAATAATTAAAAAAATATATTAAAACTACAAAATCAAACACCATAAAGAGGTGCTTCATTGTTGTTTAGTCTTTTAATTAGAGTAGGGGTCACAAGAGAGCAGAGCATACCACCCTGACATATAGCGAGTCTGTTTATTGTTGAATAGTTTGATCAAACAAATCAAAGGAACTTACGTAAATAGAGTCATTGAGAAACTCCGAAATTCCTGAGTGAAATTCCGCAAACAAATGTAAACGCTGAAATCATAAAAAAGCTGAGAAGAGAGGTACAGAAAAAAAGCAGAAAGTTATTACGTGACCAAATGAACTATATACTATACTGTTACTCTTTTATACAACTTTATGGAGAAAAACTAATAACAAAAATGATGGCACTAATAATAGATGATGAGTAAGAATGAAACAAAAATTAATCGGAGTCTGTTAACTCTCGTTATTGGAATCCATGATATGTAGAGATGGTATTTATTGTATGTAACCTTGTCCAGTTTGTAAATGCATTCATACCAGAGATAGCCAACCTGATTGCATACAATCAAAACATAGAGTCAAGAAATGATAGAAGTTTATTTGAAATGCAAGAAGATGATAGTGATCCTCCAATCGCAACTCACAAGTAAGGAAACTGCAACAATGGAAGTCTTGACAGTACATCTTCGCTTGGTTTCAAATTCTTCTAATTTCTTGAACCACTTCTCAACCTAAGATAATAAATGTTAAACTTCAGCAATTGGGACACAGAGCAACAATAATAAAAATCACTAAACCTTCAAGTAATTACGTTGGGGTGAAAGTAGGCATATATCATTCCAATATATCATTGGGATTCACACTTCTTCACTTTTAAAGTTTTAAAGTAAATACAGTATTTGCTGAAGTGTCTCTTTGGTTAATTTTAAATTCTTTTTTTTTTATTTTTTGTCAGATTTCTTTTTTTAAATTTTCTTACTTGCTTCAATAAAAAAAAAATTAAAAGCAAGTTTTTTTAATTAATTTTTTCTAAAAATCATTAAATATAAATGTAAGTGACATAAAAATTTAAAAAGTAAATTTTTCTAACTCGTCTCAAAGTGAGAAGTCCATAAATTAAATACGATAGTTAGATTAAACAAAAAAATTACTAAAAATAAAAATAAATAAATAAACTATTATACAAAATCAAAACTTTGTATTTGTCTCATAAGTAAAAATCTCCTATGCAAGCGTAAATCTTAAAGTCGGAATCTCATTATGGTTAAGGCATATCGTTAAATCACGTAAATATATTATTTTAAATTTTATTTTTATATTTTTATGATCTAACTTAAATTTAAAATTATAAGTATAAATATACTAAAATCTTAAAAATATAAGTATAAGTCTTAAAAACTAAAAATTATATTTCTAAAAATATGTTTCAAATTTTAATTGGTATACACTTACATGAGCAAAATGAGAGCAGCTGAACATGGTTGGTTTGTTAACAATAAACTGTGTAATTTTATTATAAGACGTTTTAACGACGGAATTATTTTTTGTCATCTAAGGAAAAAGATGGCAGGAACTTAAAAATGCTTCCCGCTAATTTTATTTTATGTTATTAGCAACAAAACTATGGCATCGTAGAAAACATAATGCAATTCACAACGAAAAAGTATTTTTCTCGCCAATATTTTATGTCATTAGTGACGAAACTATGGCGTCGTTGAAAACATAATGCAATTCGCGACGAAAAAGTATTTTTCTCGCCAAAAGTCTTTTATTTTGAGACGAAATAAAATTATTAGCTACAAGCATATTGGCCTCGGTGAAAACGTAACACAATTGGCGACGAAAAAATATTTTTCTCTCCAAAACTCTTCTATTTCGCGACAAAATACGAATTTCCTCGCCTTTAACTTACCTTTAATGGTGAAATGTATTTTGTCATTAGATTTCGTCACCAAATATCCATATTCTTGTAGTGCACAGTCGTACTGATGGTATGTCCATTTCCATCTAAACTGTGAACATAAAACTTATATTCTGCAAGAATCTAAAATCTGATCTTCTGTTTGTAAGTCGTACTCTACACACCAGATTAAATACTATACAGTATATCGGACATCCATGCATAACATTAAGAAATGATATGCATACATTACTCATAAAGATTCTCATAAAATAAAAAATTAATTTTATTAAAAATAAAATTAAAT
>JAUMHN010264002.1:0-43787 GCA_032360265.1 Heliamphora ciliata
GGTGTGAACTGTAATTCAGTATTTTATGAAAATTGCAGAAACTGCTGCTGGTTTTTCATAATTGCAGATACCGCTATGCGTCTTTCTTTAATTGCAGAAACCGCTAGAAGGTGTTTGTATTCCACTAGAAATCTTACCCATAATTACTCCCCAGGTCCTTCCTGTAGCCCTATATATACGCAGGTAGGCTGAACCAGTTTGAGATTGATAGAATGGATAGTTCATATATCATTATCATTGAGATATTATTTTTGTCTTTCAAAAACATAAATATATCGGGGTTCTGCCGGTACAAGTTCTCAGAGGATCGTAGTCCACACTACGTTCGAGGATCGTGTAAGGGAATATAGTAGAAGATCTGACTGGAGTTTCAACTCGGAATCAAGCCGTAGTTGAAGATTAGATCGATAAGAGGTATTCATCTAAATTAACTTTGGTTGCACAGGTTTATTTTTGATCATTCGACGTTAAAATTTTTATCTAGAGCCCGTTTCGGCGTTTGCCTGTCCAGTTAATTTTTTATCGATAATTATTTTTCAAAAATAATGATCTGGCAGTATTGCCTCCAACACTTAGGGTTTTCGATTCGAGTTAGGGTTTTGAACTTCTTATGTGTTCTTTGGTCTCGTGGACTGTGCGTCATTAATACTAGGGTCCGAGCAGGGTTTTTACATGGGTTGTTACAATTAGGGTCTGTACCGGGTCGTTACATCGGGCCCATCGAGCTACCCGGGGGAACACCAATAGGTCATCATGGGAGTTCACTGGTTGGCGCATGGCCAGGATTTCATAAAACCGCAGCAAAAGAAAATCAAGAGAAGCATCAGTATAGTTGAATCAGATATGCAGGTATGGAATTGAAATCGGAGAACAGAAGCAGTTGTACCTCCCAAATGCGCCAGTACCCACCCACGCTTCTATCATTAATCCGGGTGGCAGCACTCATATATTCGTAGAGGGTAGCCAAAGCAACTTCCCGCAATGGAATATGCCAATCTAGTCCACCAACGTCATAGCCGTGAGATAGTGGAGGTGCACTATGTTCTCTACGTTTGGGAATAAGGCTATCTCAAACATGTAGAGAAGGAATGCATGCATTTCCCACTTGAAGTGGTGGACATCCGTACAGACAAAGTGGTGAAATGTCTTCATTAGCCACGTGTAGCTAAGGCTCCCCTTGTTGATGGACGGGGCACGTGACCGAGAAGGTGTGTAAGAATTGTGGGGCTCCGGCAGATGTCGGGATCGTAAGGAATCGGGTCGTCGCCCACCTGGATCCCCGTAATGAGAGAGAAATCAAGAGAAGTAAGGGTCACCTCGAAGGTCAACAGATGAAAAGTGTTTGTGGTGTCCCACCATCTCTCAGACAAGGCAGTGAGGGTGAATCTGTCATTGCTAGGGCGCGACAGCGTCCCGATGAACCCTCCAAAGCCGTCTTCGTCTATAATCTCCCGACAGTAGGGAGGCAGGGTAGTATACCACTAGAGGACGTCAGAAGAACCACTGAATCCTTGGATACGCAATCTCGCCTAAAATGAAAACAAAACAAATCAGTAAACAATGAAGACCAGACAAACGGATCAATGAACAAAAACAACAACGAGAATGATAACAGAAACAACAATGAAATATGCGACAAGATAGCTAAAACAAACTAATAGTAATTAAAACAACGCAAAAGCAAGTCTCAAAACCAACCTATGAAACCCGGACCTTGTTCCATTTTTAAAACAAAAAGGAGAGTTTTCAAACTTCTAGTCAAATCTGAAATACGTTTTTCATCCCCAAAAATATGAGACTTAGGATAATTCAGGTTTTAGCGACACAATCTCACTTTAAATCAAATTTGTTTCACTTAAAACTCGAAATCTTGCCCCTAGTCCAAAACTAGTGACGAACCCGATACGTTTCAAACATTGGTATCCAACTTCAAAATTCAATGGGAACCCGACTTCATTCCCAAAATACAACCCTAGGTTAATCTCATCTCTGACTCAATCCAAATTAATCAACTGAGTGTTGCAAAATGTGATCTTGGAACTCAATCCCGGCTTAGCTGGCCCCGATACAAAACTCAAACGAACTGATTCGATTCAAATTCAAACGTTCAAGTTCAATACAATGATTAATCTTTTATTTCTTTTAACCTAGCGCCTAACTTGTTTCAAACCCACCCTCAATGTTGAAAAACCCTCAATCAAATCCATTTCAAACTCATTCTAACCCAACTTCGACCCGATTTGACTCCATCATCAACAACTCAATCAGTTAGGTTTCGTTTCAAAATTCAAAACCCAAATTCAACCCATTAGTTTCATTTTTCCGAATCAACCTAGCCCCTTAGTCTGTTTTAAACATGATCTGGACCCACGTTTTAACACGATGTTTCTATGTTTTCAAAATTTTAACGTCCACCTAGATTCAATTCAATCAACTCAATTTTCAAAACTAGACCTAACTCAGAATAAAAAATCAGGTTCGACCAAATCCAAAATTCAAATCCATCCCGAAGGCTACTTTCTACGAATCTAAGTTTTGTTTTAGCCAAAAACTTCAAGTTTGTTCATAGGTTCATTTAAAATCAAAAATTCTATTTTGTACCAAATTCAAAAGTCTCGTTATTTGTTTCAAAGACTCGTCCCATCCAAGAGAAAAGGTCCATCCAATCCAAGTCAAGGTCTAAACCTAGTTAAGTCCAAGATTCAAACCAACTCCGATACAAATTTTAATCCCGAACTCCAAATCAATTTAATCCAAACATCTAATTCTATGATCAAGCTAGATTCAATTCAAACTCAATATCTAAATCGAAGATCAATGCAATCCAATGTCAAACGAAATGATCAAAGTAAGTAATGAAACAATGAAAGAATTCAAAATGATACTTACCTCAAGGTTCCGGGTTAAGAAATGATCGTCACAGCGTTGTAGGAGGACCTCCCACTCCACCACCACGTCGAGGATTACGAAGTACTTCATGGCCGACTTCTGTAGCCAATGGATCATTAGGTAGTACGTCATAGGGTTAAACAACTCTAGTATCCTGGGCACCTCTCCAACATCTGGTGGCTCCTCACCCACGTCGTTGCCATCACCACCATCACCGCCATCAGTCGCGGCCTTTTCATTGTCACCAGCAATTGATGCCACACCGCACACGGCACCACCACCACCAGTCGCACCGCCTCCGCCTCTACCGATGCCGTTGTCACCCATAAACCTGAAACCTCTAACCATTGTGGAGAAAACCAAGGAGAAGAGGGAGAAGATAAACATCTTCAGAACATGAGAGAGTCGGAAGAGAGAATGAGAACTCGAGAGAGAGTGAGAGAGAGACTCGAACAAGAAAGAGAGAATGAGAACTCGAGAGAGAGTGAGAGAGGGAGTTGAGAGAGAGAGAAAGAGACTCAAACAAGAGAGAGAGAGAGAGAGAGTCGAATGAGAGAGGAGAGAGCCGTTAGTTTGTTCGCGCAAATGAGAATTTCAAACCTATCACAGAACATATGTTCTTTCACCGACCTCGCGGCCGCGAGGTCTAAAAACGTTAAACATGACGACCACAACAACTTAACTTGTGCTGCGACATTTCTTAGCACTGGCCGCAACTTTCATCTAAGAGTTTATCATGATCGTGAACGTCATGTTTAGGCTGGCATCTCTTTAAGGCACAACAATGCAAGCTGCATCTTCCAAAAGAAATGACCGCCATGTTTTCTATTCTCCCACCTTTGTGTACCTTTGAACTACCCTCCTGTTGGTTTTGAACAAATCAAAGATTCTTTTGGCCCCTCTCCATGTTCTAGATGCCCCGTAAAACTTTTCGGTCCTCGTCATGACCTAAAACTGATAGGTTTATCTCACCGATCCTCACATGACCTAAAATTGCCTTTAACATCTTCAGTCCTTTTCAAGACCTTAAACAGACTCTTCAGCCCTAGTCATGACATAAAACTGATAGGTTTACCTCACCGGTCCTCATCATGACCTAAAGCTGGAAGGCTTGCCTCTTCAGCCCTCCTCATGACCTTAAACTTACTTGTCAGTCTTCACATGACGTAAAAATGTCCCTTCATTGAATTGGTCCTCCTTATGACCTTAAACTAACTCATTAGTCCTTTCATGACTTAAAACTAATCACCATATAATTAGTCCTCCTCATGACCTTAAACTGACTCATCGGTCCCTTCATGACCTAAAACTGAACACCATCTGATCGATCCTCCTCAGGACCTTAAATTGACTCATCGGTCCCTTTATGACCTAAAACTGATCACCATCTGATTGGTCCTCCTCATAACCTTGAACTGATTCATCCGTCCTTTCATGACCTAAAACTGATCTATGTTTCTTCGGTTCGTGTTGTAACCTTAAAATCTTCTTGCTTGTTTGTATCATACCTTCTTTGCATCATATTGTATCTGCCATGCATCATGATTAGCTTGTTTCCATCATATGCATTGTCCCATGAACTACGACCGGTTTGATCCCTTATAATGGGAGTATGTAGGAAGCTTGATGGAAATTCGGGTTCAACCACGCTTTTCTGCATGTTTTGTTTGTGACTGAGATTGGAGGCTTATTTGAATAGTTTGTCTCTAGAGCTTTGACATTTACAAGTACCACGAGTTGTTGCAAGCTTTGTCAAAGAGGGGTAACTGTAGACACTCCAATCTGATCAAGCCGAATCTTGGGCACCTGTCTCGAATGCGCTCCAATGATGAAAATATGAGAATCATGCTCCCAAGCAAGCAAGACCACAAATTTGGTTCAAAAACCAAGGAAAACACCAAAAGAAAGACAAAAGAAAACACGCATGCCGTGACATTTATATAATGTCCGCCACCTTATTACAAACCCTAAACTAGGTCGTGACTTCCTTTCTCACCGCCGTATCCTTTTGAACCTAGCTGCAACTTTTGAAAGTCGTGGCTATCCTTTTCATCACTATAATGGTAGCGGCCATCACTTTTACCCCTTTTTGGACTGGTTACGCATTTTACCTATAAATAGGCATCATTTTTCATAGAAACCATAGACAAAAGCACCTAGAGGTCTAAACTCTGCCCAAATACACCCCCACCCGATATTTTCCTATCCATTCCATACTTTTCAAACCTTGTTCGTGATCTTTCTTGTGTTGAAGAAGTTTATAGAGCTTCAATTGGCTTGGAGATAGCCTATTTTCACCCCTGAAGGGCCATTCGAGGTGGATATTCACATGAGGTAACCTCAGGAACCCACGACTCTTCTATAAATCCTCATTTTCTTCCCCCGAGGGTGTCCTAGATAAGGTTTCCACTATTTTTATTGTTTATTCCTCATTTATTTTGATCTAAGCATTGTTCCTTCAAGTTTTCATTATAAATAGTATATTCGTGGCTCTCTGTTTCGTATATTATATTCTTTATTTCGTTTCGATGTTCATAAGAACACTGAGTACGTCAAAAGATTTTTTAGGTTCTGGAACATAACGACCGCAACCTTCTAATGTCACGGCCTTATGTTTTTCTAAGCCTACAGTCACGGCTGTGTGGTGTTTGCACTAGGCCGACACATTTCTATTTTCCTTTCTCACGGCCATGATATCTCGGTGACACGATCGTGACATTTATTTCAATGCTAAAAATATGAAAACTCCTTTCAAAACTCTCTGATATTCATTTATTTCAAGGTTTTCTTCCTTTTTCTCATTTTGTTTTGTTTTATCCTTTTGTTGTACCTTAGTTCATTTTCGTGTTGAGTAATAAATGATAGATATGGTCTAGATCAAATGGGTTGTGGTCTCCATTCTATACACCTCCATTCCTATATGTTCTGAGGTTATAAAAACATAACGGCCATGCCCTTTCAATGTCACGGCCGTGTGTTTGGTATAAATAACAGTAATAGCCGTCGTTACTCCCTAACGGTGGTCACATTCATTTCCATTTTTGTCATGGCCGCTATATCCTTTTGCTACGACCATGAGGTTTTATGAGCTTAGTAAGTTGAAAAATGTGTTTATGTACTCTGTTATCCATTTTTTGACATTTTGTGTATTCTATTCAGAGTTACTGCTTGTATAGATGATGAAAGATGGTGGATCTAACCTAGAATAAATGGGTTATGGTCACTGCCTTGTATATCCTACCATTTGAGTTGTTTTGGGCCTTATACAATGATCATACCCTTTCTGGACCATTAGAAACCTTAGCCGTGACTTTTAGTTGTCACAGTCGTGAGCTTTATTCATTTTATTTATCGTGGTAAACCTATATTAGTCATGACCACAGGTTTGATGACTTAGTTTGTCACGGACGCAACATTGGTTGCTACGGTCGCAAGTTTTATATATGTTCAGTAGCTTAAAATAGTGTTTAAATTTTCTTTGTTTATTCTGTATAACCTGTTTGCAGCTTGATAGAGACAGAGATATTGTTTTATGACCCTTAGACTGTTATTTGTTCATTTTATCGCTTTCTCACATATTTTTTGCTTTGCTTTGCTCAAACAATACGTGTAGCATATCTAGAATTAATGACCAAGTAGTATGATGCTAGAAAACGTAGTTAGGATTTTGTTTCTTTGCATATTTTTATTTGAACTTTCTTTAACCTCCCGTTTTGTATTTGTACAACCTTTAAAAAGTTTACAACAAGAACCAATATTGACAAAGTAGAGGCCAACCTCACAGTTGAATGAAAAATGGTGCCTAACACGTTCCCTTTTCGTATCTTAGCCCGCAAATCCTCTTTTTCTCTAGTTACGCTTTTTTTTTAAAAAAAAAAAGACCCGCAGCCTTCTATTATTTTTTTTAGTTTTTCTTAAAAATCAAGTGGTGACTCTAATTTTTTAAAAATGGTGCTCAGATATCTTAGATTTTCTTGTTTTGTATAGAAAAGAACATTTTTCTAAAAACAGTAGATATCCGATGCATCCCACGAAAATGAAATAGCCGCACCGACTGATTAGTCAAAGTACCCTATGGAGTCATCGAGGATGTTTTTATTTAAGTAGACAAATTTCTCTTCTCGATTTACTTCATTGTTCTAGACACCAAGCCAATCCCAAATCTCGGGTGACAGACCACGGTGATCCTTGGCCAACCCTTTTTGGTTACGGCTAATGTTTGCATAAATTGTCGAACCGAGGTGAAGGATTTTTCATTAGGATACAAGAAATTATGCCTAAATGTATTCAATGCCTCATAGCAGCCTCCACATGAATCTGACTACTTTGCGGTTAATGTTATTGATGAGGCCACCGAAGCGACGCTCCCTTTTATCCTAACCAAAAATCTCCTCGAGGCCTGTCTGGCTCATTTTGGAGCTAACTCTTCGATTTGAGACCCTACTGCCCCTTTCATTGGTCCTAGCCATGCCCTCACTAGATTAACTGCCTTAACTTGAGTTGAAGCCGCTTTTGGACACTCTCAAGTACATCTTCTTAGGGCTAATAGCACCTCACTGCCATTATAGCCTTTGACTTGACTTTTGAGTATGAAAGTCAACTTGTTGAGGATCTGAAAGACCAAAGAGAAGCCATCGAATAGTAAGTAGTAGATTTTAAGGGCATTGATCCATCTATTTGCATGCACTGCATTCACTGCGAAGATTATGCCAAATTGACTTGAGAAATACAACAAAAATTGAACCCAAATATGAAAGATGTAGTGATGAAAGAGGTGGTGAAATTGCTTGATGTAGGTATCATATACCCATCTCTGACTGCAAATGGGTGAGTCCCACTTAAGTGTGCCAAAGAAGTTTGGCATTACTGTAGTATAAAATGATAAAGAAGAGTTAGTCCCCATATGTACCACCACCAGTTGGCGCGTTTGTATTGGCTATAGAAAATTGAACTCCCTGACAAAGAAGGACTATTTCTTATTACCATTCACTGACCAAATTCTAGAGCAGTTAGCAAGCCAGAGTTTCTACTATTTTCTAAATGGTTATTCTGTGTATAATCAGGAGCCTTTCTTCCCAAAAGACTAAGAAAAAACTAGTTTCACATGTCTTTTTGGCACTTTCGCCTATTGACGGATGCCGTTTAGACTGTGCAATGCACCTACAACCTTCTAGAGGTACATAATGGCTATATTTTTTGACATGGTTGTAGACACCGCAATTTGACCCCGCCTAATCTTAGGTGAATCCGATGATAAAAACAAGTGGAATAGTGCCTCAGTTCGATCCTTGGGAAGTGATCCAAGCTCGGTATTTGAACCCGGAACCTTCAAACCAATGAAATTTTGATGAACCATCGAAACTTGCTGCCCAAGTAAGGCGACAGCCATAGAACTTTGTGGAAACCCCAGCCAAAAGTGGCGACCGCCATCTTTCATCATGGTGACCGCCAATTTCTATTGTGGCGACCGCCATAGAACTTTGAGGAACCTTCCAAAAACATGGCGACCGCCATCTTTGATTATGGCGACCGCCAACTTCAAATGGCTTGACGTGTCCCAAAACGTGGCAACATCTCATTGGTTGAAGAATTCTATAAATACCGTACCCCAGCGTACGTTTTCAGTACGAATTTTGAGAGAGGGAGACTTTGCAGACATACAGAGCAATCCCGAACCCTGACGCCGAAGCCCTGCCGAATTACCGAGATCCAAGCCTCCGACATCCATTTTGAAGCCTTGATCACCATTCGAGGATTGATACACCGAGGCACATTCATAACTTGAGGATTCCTCGGTAATTTAGGTAACTTGTTTAGATCCCCGGCCCTTCTAGCTCCATTTTCTCTCTTTTGGAGTGATCGGGTTACTTTAATTTCTGTTACATCCTTTATTGCTTATAGTTATTCAATTTATGTTTAAGTTCAATTTTTAGCTTATTTAGTTTACTTGCTTTAGTTCTTTATTTATCTACATTAAGCTTATTAAACCAATAAATTGTGCTAACATACTTTAGCAATTACAACTTAATAATATTGTCAATTGTTATAATAATACACCAACATTTATGTGAATGTAGTAATTAATACGACGTTTCACAATTTACTTAAATTGTTGTATTTAATTTCTTTTAGCTTTCGTTTTCATTTCCTTTATAGTAATCTTAGTTTAATGCCTTTTTTTTCTTTCAAGCATTAGCTTAATGTTCTTTTAATAGTTTTATTATCTTTCTTTTTTTTATTTTATCACTAGCATTTCTTTCCTTTTCTTATTAATGCTTCCATTGCTCTTTATTTTCTTTCTTTTCATTATTAGTTTATAATATCCATTTTAGCATTCATTTTCTTTTAGTCTTTTCTTACAAAATTCTTTTTCTTTCTTTTCTTTCTATTAGTCTTTATTTTTTTCATTTTCTTTTCCTTTTCTTTTAATAGCAATGTAATTTTCTTTTCTAGCATCCTATTTCTTCTTTTAATGTAGCTTCATTTTCTTCTCCTTGTAATGTAATTTTATTTTCTTACTTAATTTTTTATTTCTTCTCTTTTCCTTTCTTTTTCTCTCTCTTTTTCTATAATTTAATTTTCTTTTTCATAATACTAGCCTTATTTTATCCTTTCCTTTCTTTATTAAACCCAAAAAATCATAAAAAAGTCCTTTAAGCTAGTTTTCACCTTTAAATGTAATTTTCTTAAAATGAGAATAGCTAGGTGAGTAGTTTGGTCTTCTTTTGGTAATTCAAATGAACGTTTTCTAACCTTTCCATTATAACTTATTTTTCTTTTATAAATTTTTCTTTATTTTCTTTATTTTTCCTTAAACCTTTAAATTCTTTTTTTTTATGCAGCTCTTATTTTTTTTGTTAATAAGCCTTCTTTTAATTTTTATGTACCTTTTTACATTTAATTTTTTTTAATGCTATTTCGGTTCATTTTTGTAATACGCATATTTTGATTATTTTTCTTTAAAATGCATGTTTAGAATAGTTTAACTTAATTTTGTAGCAAATTTATGTTTAGGTAATTTTAATATCTTTCCATATTTTGTTCTTTTAGGCAAATCATGATAGTTTTTTTTGTGAATATTGCATGCGAGTGTGCTCCATGTATCCTTTAGGTAGAAATTGTCTGTCATAGGACTTAGGACTTTATCGCTTTATTTGCTCTAATTTGGAGTGCTATGTATATATTTTATGTATTTTTCATACTTAATTTTAGATATTCTCCATTTGCCTCCATTTTCTTTATTTACATGCAATTGAGAAATTCTATTAAAGAACCAATGATGATTAGTAAAGGCCAACCTTACGGTTGGGCGAACGGGGTGCCTAATACCTTCCCCGCTTCGTACCTTAGCCCCCGAACCCTTTTTCTCTAGTTTACGTTTTAAAAGATCAGTAGCTATTTTGTTTTTCTTAGTTTTTCCCAAAAACTAAGTGGCGACTCTATTTTTAATAAAAATAAATTTTCAAAATTTAGCTTTCAAGGTGTTAAAATATTTTTGTAAACATCTTTGAATTCTCCTATTTTTGACCCCTAAATCCCAACACCACAATGGTTGAAAAGTTTCTTGAGGACTTCATGGATGATTTTGTGTCTTTGGGACCTCATTTGAAGACTGTTTCCAAAATCTCTCTAAAGTGCTTAAACGTTACATTGAGGTGAACCTTGTGTTGATATTGCAAAAGAACCATTTTATGGTTTAAGAGGGGATTATCCTGAGCCACATAGTTTGCAAAAGGGGAATAAAAGTGGATAAAGGTAAAGTCGATCTCATCTCTAAGCTTCCATTCCCTGGCACGGCCAAATAGATCCGCTCATTTCTTGGGCATGCCAGTTTCTATCGTCGCTTCATCCAAGACTTCTCGAAAATCTCCAAACCCTTATGTGATCTTTTCACTAGGGACACCTCATTTGTCTTGATGAGTCTTGTCTTTGAGCCTTTGTATAACATCGAAATGCTCCATTGATGGCCCCCAGTCATGTAGTCACTGAATTGGTCTTTACCTTTTAAAATTATGAGTGACGCATCTAAGTATGCTATAGGTGTTGTATTAGGATAGCAAGTAAATAAGGTACCTCACACCATCTACTACGCTAGAAAGACCCTCATCGATGCTTAATTAAATTATACCACCACCGAGAAAGAATTGATGGTAGTGGTATTTGCCCTTGATAAATTTTGGTTTTAGCTCCTTGGCTTGAAAATAGTCATCTTTACAGAACACGCTACACGTTGATATCTCCTGTTTAAGAAAGATACCAAGTCTCAGCTAATTCGCTAGATCCTACTCCTACAAGATTTTGATATTGAGATTCATAATAAGAAAGGAACCAAGATTTCTATTGCTGACCACCTCTCTCACCTCCTAATTGAACCCTCTTATGACTTTGTCCCATTACGAGACTCGTTTCCCGACGAGCAACTCTTTGCAATCACTGGCACCTAGTTGCCCTGGTACACGAATATAGTGAACTATCTGGCAATCAATCAAATCCTATCTCACTAGTCTAAACAAGATAAAAATGAATTCTTGGCCCAGGTTTAGCACTACTTCTGGGAAGAACCAAAATTGTTCAAATACTGTCCAGACCATGTGATCTGGAAGTGTGTCTTGGAAAGTGAGATGACTAGCATTCTCAGTTTTTGTCACTCACTTGTTTGTGGTGGCCACTTCAGTGGCAAGAAAACAATGGCCAAAGTCCTACAGAGTAGATTCTACTGGCCCTCACTCTTTAAAGATACCCATGGCTTCTGTCGGGCTTGCTTTAGATGCCAACAAACTGGCATGATTTTCGCTAAAGACATGATGCCCATCAACCCCATTTTAGTGGTTGAGCTTTTTGACGTTTGGGATATTGACTTCATAGGACCATTTCCACCATCTCACCGTTATAGTATATCTTAGTAGCAGTGGATTATATCTCTAAATGGGAAAAGGTCATGGCTACCAAATCGAATGACCACAAAGTTGTGGTTAAATTCCTCCAAACTAACATCTTCAGTGGATTTGGGCTATCATAGTGATGGCAACACGCATTTTCTAAATAAATACTTTGTCGCGTTACTCGGACGTTATTCAATTACGCACAAGGTTGTCACTCCATATCATCCTCAAACTAGTGGCTAAGTCGAAGTGTCGAATCGAAAAGTGAAAAATATCCTAACCAAAATCATCCGACTTGATCATAAAGATTGGTTCAAAAGGCTCAATGACACCCTATGGGCTTATCGAACAGCCTTTAAGACACCCATTTGCATGTTTTCGTATCGTCTCGTCTGTGAAAAGCCATTCTACCCACCGGTCAAGCTGGAACACCGTGTGCTGTGGGCCATTAAAACAATTAACTTTGATATGGATACTATCGATGCCCACCAACAACTATAGCTCAATGAGCTCGGGGAAATTCGTAACTAATAGGGTTGTTTACTATAAACTAGTTTTCAGTATTTAGTATTTAATTTCATTTATTAATAAAATTAGATTTTACATTTTATAAGAATCTTAACAAGCAAATGTATGCGTTGCATTATTTATTTAATATTGTGGATGTGTGTCTTTTATTCTACATAGTAATTAATCTAGTATATAGAGTTCGGTTTACACGCAACACCAGATTATCAGTTCTTATAGAATATAAATTTTTAGTTCACAGTCTTAGATGAAATTAGATACACTATGGGTAGGACTGTAACACAATATTTTTGTAGTTCTGTCGTGATTAAGGGAAATGATAATTGTTTCGACAATTATTCTGACTTATTGTACTAGTACACTTTGTGTATATTGAACAGGACAGCGTTAGGGTAATTAATTGTATACTGATTATATAAATTAATTCACACCCCATGGTTATTACGAATACTTATACTCTTAATCCCAAAATAATTATTAAATATGCATATTTAATATTCGTTATTTTGATTCATTAAATATTGCGATCTTTTACAGATTTATAATCTCGATGAGTTGGATAATGGCGTTAATTATATAGTGGATATTAATTATTGATGGAATTCACATCCCGTGATTGGATTGATGATAACCTCTTGAGAAAGCTTATAAATTTTGACCGTGCCAAACCTACAGGTGGATTTTATAATATGACATGTCAAATAAGTTAAGCGGAAGGTCTTAAGAATTTTTGAAAAAGCCGATTAAATAAAATTATTAGTAATTTAATTTAATCGACGAGTATCTATAATCTTAACGTGGATGAAAATAATAAGACATTTAATAACAGGAGCTTGAATAAATTGATTTTGAGAATAAGGTTGGGAGTGTAATTATAATTCTTTAGTAGAATGAATTATAATTTATATTTTTATGAAATTACTTTTGAGTTGAGGTAGAATTTCATAATTATATTAGAAGCCCACGTCTTATTTACTCCACAGGTCTTTGCTATAATATATATATGCTATTATAAAACTTAGTCGCCATGTCACACCCCTGTACCAAAATCATGTATGTATATTTATGTATAGCCGAAGGAACAATAGATTTGATGAAAAGGTCCACCGGTGATAGAAATAACATTTCCCAAGAAATTCAACCAAAAGCAAGCGAAAAACGGTTAAAAAAAATCTGATATACCCTCACTATTATTGTCATAACTTTTCCTACAAAAATTATTTTTTATGAGACTAGAATCATTGGAAAGAAGACTTTTAGAGCTTCAATTTGAGTACTTGAATGACATAATTTGGAGTCCACATGAGAGGGATATGATCAATTGAAGTCGGTTCAGCGCAACTAGTCCGCTCGAGCAGACCGGGCACCGCTAGAGCAGTTAAGGCACCGCTGGAGCGGTCAAGTGCCAACAACGAACCCAAACTCTCTACCATGTGATGGCTCAAGTGAACCACTACTCCACTCCGCTCGAGTGCCCAACAGCCCGAGACCACCCTAGAATTTCCCCTGTTTTGGTTTCCAAGCCTCCATCACATTCAAGCATTCATCAACCATGATTCAATGAAACTAAACATACAAAATAAACTCTTAAACTTCAATTTCATAACATGAAAGTTGCTCCCATAACATCACATTCACATTTAATCTAATGAGTTCATGATATTCTTCAAATTTCTTCTTAAAACATGTTTTACAAGACTTCAACCATAATTTCATTTGAAACTTGAGTTCCAAAATTCTTGTTACATTCCAGCATATTTACATATATACAACTTGACATCTTTGCGACAAACATATCAAAATACAAAACTCAAAAACAAAAAAAAGCAAATGATCAACATTTCTCGTTCTTCTTTAAGTTTATCCTTCCAAAACATTTCTTCTCAATTTCCCTCTTGATTGTCTTGTCAAGTAAAAATTTTAATTCAACAACCGTAAGCTGAAGCTCATAGGATGACGACTAATAAAAGTGTAATGCATGATTTGTGAAGTGTGATAAAAGTGCAACCATACAGATCTTTGATCCCTTTAACTCACTCACCCACCCATTGTTTCAAATTAACCAAGATTCATTAGTGTTCATTATCTTTAGGATTTTATTCTTTAGTGTTTTCATTATCTCATATCATTTCAATATCAAACTGACATCGAGTGCAGCTTATAAAACCCCTCCCTATTCCCCCAATAGGCTACGCGAAGCCGTTGGATAATAGATAACTTTATAACTCACCACGACAATCACGTCTGTTTTATGGGGGCTAACCGGAGGGCACACAACACCCATCTTGCGCAAGTTTTTGATATTTTACCGTGGAGCTAGTCGAGCCCAACTTATCACATCCACTATTATCGGTTCTAAATTCGATTTTATCACATATTATATGTTACAACACCGGGTTTTCAACCCACACAAGTCTTTTTCACAATTGAACTCCATGTTAACATGTTATTTTAAATCCATTTCTTTTCCACATTCTCATCATAAGTTCATCGCACATTTTATTCTCGTGAAGTCCCAAGGAAAAACTCAACTCATTTAACTATCAATCACCAAATTCATCTCATAAGTCATATTATCCAATTTCCTATATTTCTAACTTATGAACAAACCAAAAGTTTAATGAACACAAAAAAAAATCATAAGATGTATCATTTCACATGCTCATTGTTCACAAGATTCTCAAGCACATGGTTTAAACCCATATTTACCAATCACCATGGGACACACCCAAGACATCATGAAAATTTCTAGCCTTTCTTTAAAATTAGGGTTTTCATCAAACCTCGAGAAAAAATTCCAAATTTCAACCCAAATCATAAGAAAACATTGAGACTAGTCGAGATCCTACCTCAGTTCACTTCAACGCCTTGAGATTTCACCCAATTCGTTTCTAGGGTTTTCGGCACTCTTGGAATTTGCATCCTTGATGTTTCTTTGGGTTTATCTTGCTAATTAAACCTTCCTCCTTCTTTTGTTGCCTCCAAACAAGCCTCTACTTCCACCAAATTAAAGGGAGTCAAATGTTTGGATCCAATTGTGATTGAGAGAACAAAGAAAAGAGAGAAAAGAGGAAGGAGAGGAAATTGGCGGGGAGTGAGGGGTGTGGTTTGAGTTTTGTATCCTCCCTCTCTCTCTCTAGTTCTCCACCTTTCTAGAAGCCTCACTTACTAATGAGATTTGGGCCTTGTTTGGGCTAGCTATCTCTGTTTTCTCTTCTTCTTTATTTGATAATTCCATTTCACTTTAATTTAATTCTATTAACTTTATATTCTATATCTAATGTTTACAACTTAATATAACCCCGTATTACAAGATTTTAAGCTAACATTTTATAATTAACCATGAATTATCATCGCAAATCATCTCCGGTAATTTAGTTGTATTAAAAATAATTAGCCAAAAATTGAGAATGTACCGGGTCACTACACGCCATAACAAGACATAACAGAAGGCTTAATTTAGAGATTTGACTTCTAGTGAAAAATCATGGTGACTTGTTGACTAAAGTTTGTTGTAGTAAACGAAATCAATCCAACTAGATTTCAAAAGGTATAATTCTAAACTAACTTTGGGAGTTATACTGGGTTCATATTTTTTATTGTTTGATATCAAATAGTTTTTATCTGGAGCTTGTTTCGGCACTTGCTTGTCCGGATTTTTTTTTTTGACTTAAATCATATACACAATCTTTAGATCTTGGTTTTTAGCCCCAACGGTAATTACGCATACGGGAGCACCCATACCTACAAGGCTCAGACTAAAGCATTCCATGACAAACGCATCCACCGCAAGTCCTTTGAGTTGGATCAAAAGGTCTAGTTGTTCAACTCCAATTTATGACTATTTCTTGGTGAACTCCATTCCTGGTGGGACAGCCCATTTATGGTGACCCACATCTTCCCCCACGGTGCCTGTCAGCTACTTAACCCCGAAGTGGAAAACAGCTCACGGTCAATGGACAACGGCTCAAACCATACATCAAAGGCATCCCTTTTGAGCCCAATGTTGAATCAATCGATCTCATAGACCTCGAGTACTAGACCGTCTAACCTATGCTCACGTTTGGATGAAGTCGATAAACTTAGCACTTTTGGGGGGAGGAGAATCCATATTCTCAATATCTTCTTTAAGTGTTAAACAATAAATGGAAAAACTGCCCAGATGTATACATATTTCAAAACCGTTCAGACGAAATTTGAATCCTAGAGGACACTGGCGGTCAGTATGCCATAACCGCCACATTAATTGCCCTAGTCTATGAGATTCTTTGAAGCTGACTAGTTCAAATCCATCTAGACGGGCATCCAGAAAAAAACTCTCTGCTCAAAACCATTTGGGTAGGCTTCTAGATGGTATCTTTTATTTCAAAATTGTATGGATGGTTGTTCGAATGGAGTAGCTTTTTTTTTCTACATTTGGGGTCTTTAACCCCTAGCCTCCCCCTGACTCTTTCCTCTAGCCCTCTTTCACTCTCCCAAGGCTATTTGGCAACCATATCTCCTCATTTTTTTCTTTTGTCTCTCTTGAGCAATCCATGGCCTTGTCGTTTTCCCATAAGCAATCAAAACACGGCTGCCCAACTTTACCAGTCGCCTTGCCCACAAATGAATGTGAGAACCGCCCCCTCCACCACTTCACCACCTACCTGGTGGAGGAGAACTTCTTAGCTCAGGACTGCATCGCCTACCATTAGACACAGTTCCTTTGAGCCAAGGGTCTTACTGGCCTCCTTAGCGCCTTTCTGGAGTTGTACCCTTGCCTGGTCT
Organism: Heliamphora ciliata; assembly: GCA_032360265.1. Lineage (NCBI taxonomy): Eukaryota > Viridiplantae > Streptophyta > Magnoliopsida > Ericales > Sarraceniaceae > Heliamphora > Heliamphora ciliata. The sequence goes on from JAUMHN010264002.1 coordinate 17,067, forward strand.
AGCTCTTCTATGAGAACCTCTGAAGCATGCATTTTGAGTATTATCTCTCATCCATCGTCGATGACCATGAATTTATGGTCACTACTAAGCTCATCACCACTGTCCTCTTCATTGAAGATGCCAAAACCTGCTACCTGGTTGACCCCACAACTCAACCTACCATAATAGATCAGGCGATCATCGATGGTCAGGCCAATCCCTTCCATCCCTTCTATGAGACCCAATCCCATTCTAATTTATATAGTTAAATAACTATGTGATGATTTACCTATGTGGTATTGTATTGAGCATATGCTCTTGTTATATATTTGGGGCTAGTGGGTCCGGTTACGTTTTAACGAGATTTGTTGGACCCGTCTATGTGCATGCAAGCCCAAGAAAATTATTTTGGGAATAATTTTAAATTTTGGTAATTATAAAAAAATATATATAAGTTTCTAAATTAATTTAAAGTTAAAATATTAATTTTGATATGGTTTGGATGCATTACATGAATTAAATACATCGTGAAGGCTTAGGGGAGGAGTGTAAAGCTTCCAAGGGAAGCCACACCCCCCCCCCCCCAATCGATTTCTTCCTCTCTCTCTCTCTCTCTCATTTGTTATCTTTTCTTTCTCTCTCCTCTCTTTCTTCTCTCTCTCTTAAGAAGCTCCATGGAAGACTAAATGGAGATCTCTCTCTAATTTTTAAAGGCTCCAAGCTAGGAATTGATTAAAGACCGAGAAGAAAACATTGTTCTACACGCTTAGAGCTTCAACTACCACTGAACAGAATTTAATTTTGACGATTTTGACATCTCTACAGGTATTCGAGTTTTTGGTTTTCAGTTTAATGAGGTTGAATTCTTACTCCTCTATGAACATTTGTGATATATATGCAATTAATTTTATTCTATTTTATGCAAATGCTATGTAATCTATTGGGATGTAAGCCCTAGATTTGGGTGTGGGTTGTTTCTTTGGGATAAATTTGGGTTTGTTGAGGGACCATGAACGTTGAAATCTAAAATGTCGCGCCCCAAACTCCGGGCCACGTGAAACGCCCACAAACAATCAATCCGAGAATACACTCTCAATTAAAATCATACATTCATTGTATATAAACGCCAAACGGCATACATTACAAGGCTCCAACGCCAAAAGCTTAAACTACACGGTTCCAACACCGGAAAGACATGTTATAAGCATACATGTAACAGAAAGACAAAAGGAAGACTGCAGCTCTTCCACCTCTTCAGCACCTGCAAATCAACCTCCGTGTTCGGTACCTGAAGAAAAGCAAATCCCACACCGTGAGCCAATGCTCAGCAGAAACTAGACAAGTATGCAATATAAACAAAACATGCTAAGAAATTGAAGTGCAGTTTTTGACTCTCTTTCAAGTCTTTAAAATAGTTTCGCATGCAAGGAAAAGCGAGGATACAGACCACCATTTGACTCACTCACAGGAGTCTTGAAAAATAGTTTGAAAATGGTTTTTAGATCGCGATACACACGACTCTTAAAAATAATTTGAAAACTGGTCTATCCGTCCCATAACGCAATTCATGCAATCCATGTATCTTCTCGGACTTTCACCGATTGACCGTAGCCCCTGTCAATGCATCTTTACGGACATTAACCGAGGGACCGTAACCCTAATGAATACCTCTTTACGGACTTGCACCGAGGGACCGTAACCCTATCAAACGCTTCTTTACGGGCTTTAACCAAAGGGTCGTAACCCTGTCGTAATCTTCTCGGACTTCAATCGAAGGGTCGTAAACCTAACATAATCACCGTTAGCCAGAGCTAATATAACCATCTATCTCATTCCATATAGCTATACATAACCTAATAAGGAATTAAATGCATAAAACTATGTACTATCACTACGTATCACAAACCATGTCACGTGCTACACACGCGACTCACATAAGCCTGCACCCATGCAACATTCACTACATGCATTCGTTCCTCAAAGTTCACGTCCATATGCCTATCAAACTCAAGGTCTTAAAGCATATACCACATTACACATAATGCCATCAAAAGCCATGTACATCACATTACACATAATCTATGCATGAATAAACTACAGTTATAACATGCATAAGCTCGTTATAAAAGCACATAGCCACGTATAACCAACCAGCCTAGCCCGAAGGCCAACTAAGAACCCAAAAGCCTCACGATTCACAACCCAAGACTCTTTTCCGAAGGGAACTACGGGCCCAAACACCTAACGCATAACAAACACCCACATTTCACCAACTCATCATCCCTGAGGATGGCATCAACACGAACACACTAGGTTACCACACAACCCCCGAAACCACGACACAACCAATTGAACCCCAAAAGGAATCCATAGGTACTTAAATCAAGTAATTCCCATAAATTAATCAATTGAATACCTTAGGACACCAATCGGAAACCAAGGAACCAATCCAAAACCACGAACCACAAGCCCACGGCTTCAGTCGACTGGACCCAACCCCCAGTTGACTGAAAAACACACTGAACAACCACCAAACACCCAGGAGCACTGTCCAATCGACTGACCCTCGAGGTCCAGTCAACTGAACCCAAAAACACATGATCTAGTCGACTGAACTCATGGGTTCAGTCGACTGAACCCAACCTAGAAACAGTTCTAAGCTACGGGTTCAACCTCCAAATCTCAGATCGAAGCCTCAAAACTCCCTTTTAACATCCTCAAACATACACACGCCTATTCCTAACACCAAGGCCACCACAGAAACACCCGGCACCCGATTCCATCCATAGAAATCGCCAAAATAAGGTTTTAAACCCAAAAATCTAACTTGATTCAAACTCAGATCTACAGCGATCTAACGAGTAAAAAGACACCCGATTACCCATAGCACCCTTATAAAACATACAGGTCTAGAATCCTACCTTGGTGAGTTCAAAACTCAATGCCTCGATCCATGTGCAAAATTGAGCTTCATCGGAATCAAAATCTAGCCGGATGGTTGCGTAGCCTACCGTGCCAATAGCAGAAATCCGTTGTCTGATCATTGAAAATCGAGCCCCAGCCCTCGAGAACTTAGAGAGAAGGTAGAGAGAAAAATGGAAACTTAAGAGTTAAGTTTTGATAAATATCTTTATGAATATATCTAGCTCCAGATATATATAGGTCTTCAAAATATCTTTTTTTTTTAAAAATTTTTCGAGATTTGCGCCACAACGGCCCACGACCCCGAGAACCTACCCTACTTGCATATCTAAGCCTGATCATGCAACAAAAGCAGTAAAAACATGCTCGAATAAAAACACGTAACGCGCGTCCGAAAACGTCGAAAAAAGAAAACGGGTCAGGGTCTCACAACTCTACCCCCTTAAAGGAATTTCGCCCCCGAAATTTAACTCAAGGTCAAAGAAACAAACTGTCGATCGAAACCGACACAGGCACACGAGATGGTCAGCCATATCATTCCTAAGATATAGTCAAACAGGGTCAGGCATCCTAAACCATGGCCAACTATCTCAAAGACTCGGGACCTACAACACTCCTGACCTCACAACCTCATCAACCACTGCCTCACCACAGCACACCGTCTACGGGATCGCTAACCAACCCCAAACAGATGCAATAATGAACTGGCGTAAAGCCTACAAACTCAAAAAATACCACTGCTCGCTAAAGGCAAATCAGCATCCTCCGGCACAATCGGTGCCTCGAAGAACCGCGAACTGTAAGAGAATACACTCGGGACAACCCCACTCTATCCTGTCCACTAGAACTTGATGCTATCGGATGCCGCAGTGACTGAACTGAAGCACCCCCACCTGTCGTCACTCAGGAAGTCTAAACTGCTGGGTGCTGCTGTCGGTCCCATACATACGAACCCTCTGGTGTGCCCACTGTACTCGGTGCACTCTCCCTCTAGGCACAATTCCTGCGAATATGTCCATGCTGGCCACATCCATAGCAAATATGTTCCCTCCCCTGTGACAGACTCGATGAACCCTGGGATTGCCTCGGTTGTGGGCACTCTGACACACGATGCCCCGACTTCCTGCATTGATAGCAAATCAACTCCCTCTGGTTTGGCCTCCCTAATGAAGCCACTAATGGTGCTGATGTAGAAAACTGCTATGGTAACCCAGATGGATGAAAACTAGTGCCAGAAGACCTCTGCCTCTTACTGGAACGCCCATCTGTCTGCGCCTCCATCACACTCTGTGGTGTCCAGGCCTCCCTGGAAGCCCGAATCTCAATCATGGTGTTCTCCACCCTCGCTGCTGCCTCTACCAGCTCTGTGAACACCCGCAGTCCCATGTCAACCACACGTTCCCTGATCGCCGGCCTCAAGGCCCGCTCAAACCTCATGGAATGCAGCTCATCTGTGCTCATCAAGTCAGGTGCAAATTGGGACAAGCATGTGAACCTGGACTCATACTGCATGACGTCTAACACCCCCTGGGTAAGAGTGTAGAACTCCTCCCTATACAGATCTCTCCTCGAAGCTGGGAAGTATTTCTCCAAAAACACTCCTGTAAAGGCTACCCAAGTAACTCCTGCAATGGTCCTGGCATGTTTCCACCAAGCGTGAGCAGCACCCCTCAACTGGAAGGTAGTAAAAGATACCCGTAACTCATCCTCCACAATCTGCAGTGTGTCGAGGATCCGCGTCACCAACTCCAGCCACTCTGTCGCCACAATAGGATCTGGATCTGCAGCAAAGGTATGCAGATCTATATGCCTAAACTCCCGCATCGCTACTGTATCCCTCACCTCAGGCACCCTCTCCCTAACAGCCTCACCTCTAATAGTCTCAACCAACTGGCCGAAGGAACCCACCAGCGCTCGCACCAACTCTACCACGTCAACAGGTCCTTGGGGAGCATTTGCATCCCCAGCATCAGGGATAGGAACATCCCGTTGGCCAACAACATGGCCACGGCCTCGACCATAGCCTCGCCCTCATTTCGCAGACATCGCATCTATATGAAAAAGATAGAACGTGAGATGCAGCACATAGCATGAATGAAAACGCTAAACACTTAGCATGCTATCACATAAGCACATAAGTTCATGCTAAATAACCTCACTTACCGAGGAGAACCAACAAGAATGATACATCAATCTGGATAACCTACTCAGATTTTCTGCTAGAAATCACGTCAGCTAAACGCGTTTCTAACTTGGCTCCCAAGTTTGTTAATCCAAACGCCCAAAGGCAAGACTAATCAATCTCACAGTTCAACCCCTGTGCTCACATATACACATTATTCACATATCTAACATGCTGACACGATCATGTTATCAAAGCGTGTAAACAAATGCAATCAAGCACACGCAATCAACCTCACACGGGGGACATCCTCTTCCCACGGCTCATAGGTATTCGAACCCAGAGCTCTGATACCAAGTTATCACGCCCCAAACTCCGGGCCACGTGAAATGCCAACAAACAAACAACAAGAGAATACACTCTCAATTAAAACTATACATGCATTGTATATAAATGCCAAACGGCATACATTACAAGACTCCAACACCAAAAGCTTACACTACACGATTTCAACAACGAAAAGACATGTTATAAGCATACATGTAATAGAAAGACAAAAGGAAGACCACAGTTCTTCCACCTCTTCAGCACCTGCAGATCAACCTCCGTGACTGGTACCTGAAGAAAAGCAAATCCCACACCGTGAGCCAAGGCTCAACAGAAACTAGACAAGCACGCAATATAAACAAAACATGCTAGGAGATCGATGTGCAATTTTTCACTCTCTTTCAAGTCTTTAAAATAGTTTCGCATGCAAGGAAAAGCAAGGATACAGACCACCATTTGACTCACTCATAGGAGTCTTGAAAAATAGTTTGAAAACGGTTTTTAGATCGCGATACACACGACTCTTAAAAATAATTTAAAAACTGGTATATTCGTCCCATAATGCAATTCATGCAATCCATGTATCTTCTCGGACTTTCACCGATGGACCGTAGCCCCCGTCAATGCATCTTTACGGACTTTAATCGAGGGACCGTAGCCCTTACGAATACCTTTTTACGGACTTGCACCGAGGGACTGTAGCCCTATCAAATGCTTCTTTACGGGCTTTAACCGAAGGGTTGTAGCCCTGTCGTAATCTTTTTGGACTTCAGTCGAAGGGTCGTAACCCTAACGTAATCACCGTTAGCCAGAGCTAACTTAACCATCTATCTCATTCCATACAACTATGCATAGCCCAATAAGGAATTAAATGCATAAAACTACGTACTATCACTACGTATCACAAATCATGTCACATGCTACACACGCGACTCACATAAACCTGCACCCATGCAACATGCAATACATGCATTCGTTCCTCAAAGTCCACATCCGTATGCCTATCAAACTTAGGGTCTCAAAGCATACACCACATTACACATAATGCCATCGAAAGCCATGTACATCACATTACACATAATCCATGCATGAATAAACTACAGTTATAACATGCATAAGCTCGTTATAAAAGCACATAGCCACGTATAACCATCCAGCCTAACCCTAAGGCCAACTAAGAACCCAAAAGCCTCACGATTCACAACCCAAGACTCTTTCCCGAAGGGAACCACGGGCCCAAACACGCAATGCATAACAAACACCCACATCTCACCAACTCATCATCCCCGAGGATGGCATCAACACAAACACACGAGATTACCACACAACCCTCGAAACCACGACACAACCAATCGAACCCCAAAAAGAATCCACAGGTATTTAAATCATGTAATTCCCATAAATTAATAAATTGAATACCATAGGACACCAATCGAAAACAAAGGAACCAACCCAGAACCACAAACCACAAGCCTACGACTTCAGTCGACTGGACCCAACCCCTAGTCGACTGAAAAACACACTGAAAACCACCAAACACCCAGGAGCACTGTCCAGTCCACTGACCCTCGAGGTCCAGTCGACTGAACCCAAGAACACATGATCCAGTTCACTGAACTCATGTGTTCAGTCGACTGAACCCAACCCAGAAATGGTTCTAAGCTACGGGTTCAACCTCTAAACCTCAGATCGAAGCCTTGAAACTCCCTTTTAACATCCTCAAACATACACGCGCCTATACCTAACACCAAGGCCACCATAAAAACAACCGACACCCGATTTCATCCACAAAAATCGCCGAAACAAGGTTTTAAACCCAAAAATCTAACTTGATTCAAGCTCATATCTACAGCGATCTAACCGGTAAAAAGACACCCGATTGACCATAGCACCCTTATAAAATATACAGGTCCAGAATCCTACCTCGATGAGTTTAAAACTCAATGCCTCGATCCACGTGCAAAATCGAGCTTCGTCGGAATCAAAATTTGGCCAGATGGTTGTGTAGCCCATCGTGCCAATAGTAGGAATCCGCTGCCTGATCGTTGAAAACTGGGCCCCGGGCCCCCGAGAACTTAGAGAGAAGGTAGAGAGAAAAACGAAAACTTAGGAGTTAAGTTTTGAAAAATATCTTTATAAAAATATCTAACTCCAGATATTTATAGGTCTCCAAAATATATATTTTTTTGAAAATTTTTGATATTTGCGCCACAACGACCCATGACCCCAGGAACCTACCCCGCATGCATATCTAAGCCCGATCAAGCATCAAAAGCAGTAAAAACATGCTCGAATGAAAACACGTAACGCGCGTCCGAAAATGCCGAAAAAAGAAAATGGGTTAGGGTCTCACATAAAATGCATTTAATTTATGTTTTTATCCATAGAGATAGTATATTTTCATTACTTGAGAACAATGTTTTTAAAATTAAAGTTTGGTTGAGGCTTGGATTGAGTTTTGAATCCATGGACATACTACTTTGTTTATATTCGATATATATATAAATTGGGATTATGTTGAAAATCTTATTGGATATGGAAATTGGGATATTTGTTCAAAATCGTGAAAATATGCTTGAATGAGAGATTTGTGTAGAATCACGTTAGTAGTTAAAATTAGGATAATTTATGGTGATTGAAAATTTGAATTGTTGACCATGTAGTGAATACATGTGGATTTAGGTGAAAGTCATGGGTAATGGTTGAGAGACCAATGATATTGAGATGGTTATGGAATTAATATGGGCTCGACTAACTCCTCGGTGAAAGACCGAAAACTTGTGCAAGAGTGGATGCCCTGTTCCCTTGGCATAATTCCCAAAATGGTGGTAGAGGTGCCCTGTTCCTTTAGATGGAGTTCCCAAAAAGGTGGTGTAGGTGCCCTATTCCTTTGGTGTGACCGTAAATGTGGTTATGTGTGTGGTAGTATGTTATGTACCGTTATGATGTTGATTGGGTTATTTAATTATGTGGTTATTTTGTATATATCGAAACATTATTGATTGAGCTACGGAAAGTTGGGTGTTATCAAATTATGAGGATATTGGAGGACATTTTGGGGTTGCATGTATTGATATAGAATTGTTCATTGCATATCGAGCATGCTTCATATGAGTTGCTAGATTCCTATTGAACCCCAGTTCACATCGTTTGTATAAATCTTTTTTAGGTGTTAATGATGTGGGTATGCATTAGAGGGGGTCCAAGCATGTTTCGGTATTGTTTTTGGTTGCTTGGAAGGCATTGGCTTGATGTATATTTTGTGTATTGAATTGGAATGATGTAATTATAAGTTAGGAATTGATTAAGTTATGTAATCATGCTTTCGAAATGTTTAATTTGATAGATTCTTGGGTTGTAAGGCCATAAGACTATAGGTTTCATGTTTTTGGATGAGTGGATGGGTCGTATGAGCCCTTTGGGAGGCTTTGCTTTCAAATTTCTATAGTATTCTAATGTGGTAGAGTTGATTTTTAAGAAATTTCAAGAGTTTAAACCCTTTATTTTCAAAAAATTAGCTTTGTTGAGTGTTGGGACATCAACATTTTTGAAAGAGAAAGGGAACACAGGACCAGACCAATCGATCGGTCCTTAGATAGATTGAGCAATCTTTAGGGTCTCCCGATTCCTCTATTGAAGAAAAAAAAAGTTGCGAGCAGTAAAAGACCAATCGATCGCTCCTTAAACCGATCGAGCAGTTTGTCTGCTGAGACATTTTTTGAGTTTTCTTATTTTTGGCTCCTATTTCTTTAAATCGGTGTATTTCTTCCATTTCTAACCTTTAGGTCATTTTTATGTTCAAATTGAAGCCCTGATGTAACGCCCACTTTTTGGGCACGTTAGGACATACACATAGGTATCATATGGGTTATGCTAATGCATTCATTAATATTTAAATAAGATAATTCATTCATAGATAATGATTTTTTTATGCCAACCACAAAATATTTTGATAATACAGTTATCCATCACAAAGTCTAAAAAGAAACTTGCTAGAGATTACATCACAAAACATAAGGGACACTTCAATCTTCTTTAGGTGATCCTAAAATCTTCCAGTCGCTGGTACTAGGCCTACTCCACGAGGTTTTCTTATTGATGAAATTCTTTCTCTTCACCTGTGGCATTAACGCTGTGAGCCGAGGCTCAAAAGAAAAACTCTAAACCCTACTAATCTAACTCAAGGCACAAATTCTCCAAACAGATTCCATTAAAAACACTATTGCATTTATATAACAAATAGAGAGAGGATTTAAAGTAAATTAAGCCAAATCATATAAGTATGGTGTGCAGGCAAAGTATAATGTATGTCAAGAATGCATAAGATGTAATGTTAAAAAATGTTATGCATATGCCCAACCCAACCATAAACTATAAACTAACCAACCAACAAAATTTGATGCCAAAAATTTAAGAGTAGACTTCATTAGACAAATTGAACACTAAAGCCATTAATTGATCCTCGTTGTAAATAATAACCATGTCATCGGGCTTCAGACCCTAGCTGTTTTATTCAATCACAATGACGTGGGCTCGAGGACTGGTGCAAAGCGGCTGTACCGAATGCGAATGGGATCGATGCAAATCTGACTGTACCAAACGCTCTCATCTTAAAATTCGTGATGCCTTCGACAGTGTCAACGCAAAGTCTAAAGTAAAGGTACAGAGAAAAAGCTAGAGACGAACCTATGATGTCCACAAGGGGTTTTACCAAGTTATCAATAACATTTACGCTAGAGACGCACCCAGGGTGTTCACGGGGAATGTATCCCAAAATAATTTCATAAGCTGGCACACTGGGGATGCCCTAGACTAAGAAACAACGGGTGACTGATTCCAAGACACCCCCAATTACCATGATAAAGGTACTATCCAAAAGTACAAGAAATGACCCCCAAGATGGCTCAAGTGCAAGTATAACAATGCTTATGGTACAACTATTCATAGCATAAGGTACAACAACTCAGCATGAAGTACAACTATTCATAGCATGATCTCCACCATGTGTCGAGAATTAATTCTTATTATAATGAGCACACTATCATGTCATGTCATGGTTCACATAAACTCTAGCACAATAAATCATACTAATCATGTATTTAACTCTATTTTAATCCAAGCATGAAGAATATGCTTACAAAACCTCACTTAGCACCTCACTTTAAAATTCTAGCCATTAATTTATAATTTGCAGCAACAATTTGGGGCATCTAGGCTTTGAATTAGGTTCTGATTTTTTGTCACACTATAGATTATAATATCCTTAACAAGTCTTATGAAGAATACTTAAACTGAAACTCATGAATTCTAGATGATATGGCCTTCACAAAACAAAGTGCTATAATAGCTCATTGTAAATCGCTGCGAACAAGGGTAACAGAGGGCAACGTGTTTGGGCTACCTAAACGGCTTTATTTGCATAATTTTTGGATATGTTATAGTTTAAGATGTTCTCTAAAACTCTTATGAAAGATGCCCAATAGTGTTCTTAATGAAATATTTGAGATATTACCTTCCTAATAAAGTGTGTCATGTCAGCATTTTCTAAACTCAAAAATAATGATCTTCAGTAGCAAGAACAGAGAGTATAAAAATTATTTGAGGGACGAAATAGAGACTAAACAACCTTACGTTTTGATAACATTTATATTAAAATGTCCCTAACATTTCTCATGAAGAACACTTTTTGGGTAAATCATTAGAAATATGAGTTTTGAGCCACACAAAAATATTGGACAACAAGGTTTTAAATCACTGAACAATGACAGCAGCTTGCCGAGGGATTTTGATCAAACAAATCTCAACAAAAAGGGTTCAGTTTTGGTGGGTAGGTAGACAAATATGTTAGCTACAAATTTCATCAGAAACCAAAGCTTATTTCTCACTTTAAAATAAGGTTTTAACCTCTGCAACATATATTTTGGTAGAAAAATTTTATATCGAGTTTTATAAGCTCAAAACAGTTTAAACTAATTTTATATGAACGATCACACAAAAATCTAAATCTGGACATAAAATACAATCTTAAGTGATTTTTCTATATTTATTTATGATTTTTCAAGCACATGTCCAGCAAGCTAAAAATCTTGAAACTCAGAGTTAACCAACTACATCTTCTAACATGTTGCATGTCATAGATGAGCCTATATTCTTTGCATACATGATATGTAAACTTAAAAATCATAACTCTAGCACCAAAAAATGTAAGTATTTCCATGGAACTCAATAAAAACTAGATGCACAATCAATCACATATAAAAAAGCACCAAACAGCCCCAAAAATTGATTTTTGACGCCTTTGTTGTTTTGTTTTGATTCTTAATCTTGGTTTTAATCTGAGAATGGTGAGAGGGGAGTTTGAGATGAGTGAAAAGAGAGGGTTATTGGAGTTTTCTAACTTGGATCACTTGGATCTCTTAGGTAGAAAAGGGGTAGGACCTGAGCCTTTGGACATAACCTCCTCTTCCTCCTCCTCCTTCTTCTTTCACTCCTCTTGAAAACTTAGAGAATTTCAAAATTTTGGAGGTTTGGGGAGAGATAGATTTCGGTCAAGAAGGGAGAGGATGGGTTTTAATAGAGTTTGTGGTGGTGGAAGTGTAATAATGGTGGTGGGTGGTGGTGTAAGGTGGTGTAGGAAGAGGATTGGTTGCATGAGGTGGTGGAGTGTGAAGTCTTCAGTGTGAGATGGGTGCATGGCAGATCTTTTGGCTCAAAAAATTTGATTTTATGTTTTATTATTATTATATTAAAGGTTTAATGATGTATTTATACATTATTAAGAAAAAGTTTCAAAAATTAACTTGATGTATGTTTTTTGGTCTCTTTTTCCATAGAAAAGAATTATTTTAGTAACTTTATGATTAGTTTATTATTTTTGTAATTTATTATTATAACATTATTTGATTAATTATGTGTTGGAACTTATGTTAAATTAAACTCTTTTGTTGAGATGTATCAATTTAGCTTTAATGATGATTTGGTGTGTAAGTGTTTTGAAATGATATGTTTCACTTTTGTAAACATATAATTTTATATTAGTATCATTATTAGTTGTTTAAATAATTTTAGGCTATGATAATGCTAGATTTGTACATTTTTTTTCTTAATTTTGTGCATAAAACACAAAAAGATAATTTTTGGTACTGTTAGTTCTTGGTAACCCAATAGGGATGTGAATTGGGTTTTAAAAATAATAATAACAATTTTAAAAATATTTTTCAAAATATTTTAATTTCACAAGCAGATATAGTAAGTATATTAAGAATTAAAGTAATAAAAAAATTAAAGAGGTTAGGGAGACAAATTGAACCGAAAATCAAGATTTATAGTCGTTCGGCTTCTTCCAAGCCTACGTCCACTCTTCAAGACTCCTTTTGAGAATTTTTACTAAAATAGAATGCTTCACGGGCCCATTCAAAGCCTTTTAAGGCCTCAAGAAGATCTTACAAAACAATTATTATTTTTTCTAATATCTCTTGAGCTCTTCTTTAAAGAGTAACGCACACTCTCTTAAAGAATCAAGGGTGACTCACCCTCTATTACAATAAATGTATGGAAATCAAAGATTCACTCACTCACTCGCTTTACAAATGATTGGAAATAAATGAATACAAAGAGGTTAGAATTGGCTGAAAGAGTTAATGAGTAATAAATGCTTTCTTGAATATTTGAGCTTTCGATTCAAGTAATAGAATAGCATCCAGATGTTCCAGTTTTTTAAAAGCTTTGAATCTTAACTCCTTTTATAGCCATCTGAAGTAAATGACCGTTAGTGGGTTGGTGGAGGTAATTAATGCTCTGAAATCTAACCGTTGGAACCAGCATGAGATTTGAAATTTGTCGCAGAGGTCGACTCAAAATCATTTTGTGTCGACTCAAAATATTTAGGGCTTGGTTCTTCAAGTGATTGTGTTGATTCATTTCTTCAATGGTGTCGACCCAAATTTTGCATCTTCCTCACCCATATGGTAGTGTCGACTCATGGAGCTTTTGGTGTCGACTCAATCAATACTTCAGTTGTTACGCCCCAAAATCCAATGTCACGTGAAAATCCACCAAACACCAGTTTTATGAAAATAAGTTTTCATATATTTAAATCCACCTGTTGAAAATTAGAAGAATAGCCAACAAAAGATATCTCTCATAAACAAAGGCATACAGTTCCAACATGCATATAGTATATCGCCTTACAACGTACAAAACTTGCCTTCAGGAACAGGCATACCAAAAATGAAAACTATAAAAGTCTTCCGCCACCACGGGCACCACCAGAGCTACTCCTCATCCACATCATCACCGAAAAATGGTTTTACAGAAAATCTCACCTGTGAGCTGAAACCCAATAGAAACAGACTATAAAGCTGTAAAGCAGGCAGAATATGCAATCATATAATGGGAGCTAACTCAACCACAAAACCAAAATAGGTTTTCCATCGAAAAACCCAAGTTTCCCATCAGACCACACAAGTCTCCCCAAAACAGTTTTATTAACATAAAACTTCGTTTTCATCCTTGAAACCATGTGTTGCAAATAATGTAAATAACCAACCACAGTTAAGGAAAAACAGTAATCAAAACATTGTTCCCTCACGAAATGTACCATCGTGAAAAAGAAGAAGAATATGATCATATGTACCGACTCTGTCACATAGACAATGGTAACAACTATAAACTCTGTCCATTACCCTAGACCCCAGCCATTCAAGACTCTCTAGATCATGATAAGTTCTATACGGAGCACCATAACGAACCGATTAATTTATGGGCGACTACCCGAGGGTACAAAGCACCCAACCAACTCAATTTACGGGGACTAACCCGAAGGAATAGAGCACCTACGCTGCGCATGTTTTCGAACTTACACCGAGGGTAACTCGTGCCAAATACACGTCATCTCGATACATCTAGATAATCTTCTAAAAATCGAACCATAGATCGACTACGAAAATATTTCACAAATATACATTATACATGTATACACAGATCCATCCATCAATATGGAGATCAACAAAATATTTTCAAAGTGTTTTTTCTCATTTTCAACAAAACGTTTCAAAACCTAAGATTCAATGTCACGGCCCAAGCTCGGTTCCGTGAACTAAACCCAAAACATACCATACCTAACTCTATCCACACGTAAGACCCAAGGCATAAGAAGATGTCATATATACCATTCAAAGGATTTAACAAAAAATATGTGTTCCAAAATTACATTCCTAAGTCAATCACAAATGTTTGGAGAAATATACATCCAAAATTAGTCATCATGTTTACAACATCATTTCCTTTTCTTCTTACATACAACAACAAAAGGGAAATCATGGCTCCCACACTTTGTTCTTTCCCAAGACATCCATAGCTTTGCTATCACCCCGCTCATCGGAGCCTGAAATATGTTTGACATATATACAAGAGCCGAAGCTCGTAGGATTAAGATTAACTCATATCTAATACATGAATTGTGAGGTGTGATGGGTGTAACCAAATGAAAATGAACATTTTCACAAAATTGTTTCCTTTCATACACATATACTCATGCACACCTAGGTTTGTCTCCATTTGTTCATTTCTGTACAGTTTATCAATCCTTCATTTTCATTTCCAATTCTCACAAAATTGTGTCATCTCTAATGAACCGATGTCAGGTGCAGCTTATAGAAACACCTCCCTATTAATCCCAATAGGCTACGAGAAGTCATTGGGTTATAGATAACTCTATAACTCACCACGACACAATACCACATTTCGGGGGCTAACCCGTGGGCATGTGGTCCCCATCTTGTGCAAGTTTTCGGTCTTTCACCGCGGAGCCGCTAGCCCAACTTATTCCACATAAATCCGTACGGTTCATTTTAGGTTAAATGGATTCGTTTTCACAACCCGGGAGTCCAACCCATAAATGGTTCCTCTCCCACTTATTACCATACTATATCATTATAATTCTCAACCCAAAGTTATCATCACAACTTTTAGTATTCAAATTCTCATTTCCCAACTTTCGTTGCAAAGTTTCTCATTAATCACAGTATTTCCAATTTCTCATAGATCATAATATTATCACATACCCATAACACAAGGTTGATTTCAAGAGGATCACCTCAATTTAAAAAAGAATACACCCATCAAGTAAACATATACATATATCAATTTGAAATCACGTTTAGTGTAAAAAAGACTCAATCAATAGGTCCAATGCATGCTTCCCAACTCAATTTAGATATATCTATAAATGTGCCACAAGCTCAAGGGACTAGGAATTTAGTAAAAAGGGCCAACATGAATGAAAATATGTTTTTCCAAAACATTCGGCAAAAAACGGGTGAAAAATAGTTTTGAAATTTTGACATACCCTCACTATTTTGATCATAACTTTTTCTACAAAATTAATTTTTTTATAAGAGTAGTCTTTTTAGAAAGAGGATTTATGGGGCTTCGGTTTAAGTACAAGAACGACCTAATTCGGAGTCTAGATGAGGGAGATATGATTAAACAAAGTTGGCCCAACGCTGTTAGTCCGCTCGAGCGGACGTCGGGTGCTCGAGCGCCCAACCTTCTGCCATGTGAGTGCTCGAGCGAACAGGGCTCCGCTCGAGGGCGCTGGCACCCAAGAGAAATCCATATTTGCCCCTATTTTGAGCTTCAAACCCCCAAACACATAACCCTTATAAAAAATGCCTCAAATCTTTAATTTTAAACCAAAAACAGTAGATTCAATCCTCAAAACTCCTTTTTGATATCTCAAATCATCAATTTCATGAGTAATCACTTCTCTAAAACCTCCATTCTTGTAAAAACCAACTCAATCCACACACAAACTTACCAATATAATCATTAAGCATGCAATTGACCCAATCTTTACTCATATATACAAAATATCAACTCAAATCAACGCAAGACATGTGAGAAAATCTAAATCCTACCTCGAATTTACTCGAAAGCTTGTGATTTCTTCAAATCTCTCTCCTAGGGTTTGGAAGTTGGGTTTTCTTGCTCTCCCAAAGCTTTATCTTCAATCTCCTAGCTCCAAAGCTTGATCTTCACCTTGCTCACCCTTGATCAAGCCTTGATCTTCAAGATTTAAGCATGAAGGATTAGGGTTTGGAGATATGGTGGGCCTTTCTATCTCAAGGAGAGAAGAAGAGATGTGAGAAGAGAAAAGGAGAAGAGAGCATGAGGTGTGTGTGTGGGTGGGTCTCCTCACGTGGGCCGATGTAATATATATCATTTATTTATTTTTTTTTTTCTCAAATGTTCTCTGAGACTCGCGAACATTCTAACTGACTCCCGCTAGCCCGCTCGAGCGGACCCCCACCGCTCGATTGGTGGTTCCTAAACCTGAATCTTAGCAAATTTCTTAAACTCAACTCAAATCGTTAACCTTACTCTTATTATCTCATTCCCGTTTTTTTCATAATTATGTTGTTAATATTAATCATTATTTTATATCTTAAGAATCATTCGTTAACTGATTAATTCGATCACGGGCCTCCATATCATTAAAACTCATACTCTAATTTTTTTTTTCACACCATAATATTTAACCGGAAGCGAAGATTAACAAAACAAAATAAATACGTACCGGATTGTCACAACCTTCCCCCCTTAGGAATTTCGTCTCCGAAATTCGATCCTTCTTATGACTCAAAAAGATCGGGATATTTGGACCAGATTTCTGACTCTCTTTCCTAAGTTGCTTTCTCCACACCATGATGTCGCCATAACACTTTGACATACGATAAAGTCTTGCCTCGTAAAACTTGTTAACGGGTGTCCAGAATCTTCACCGGTAGTTCTTCATATGACATATTGTCTCGTAGGCACAACTCTGACCAATCTATCACGTGTGAGGGGTCGGGCTCATATTTTCGCAACATCGACACATGGAAGACATCGTGTACAGATGATAGCCGTGGTGGCAAAGCCAGTCAATATGCTACTTCCCCAATCCGTTCAAGGATTTCGAAAGGTCCTATGAACCATGGTGATAACTTTCCACTTTTACCAAACTTACCAAGCCTTTATTCGGTGACACTTTTAGAAATATAAAATCTCCCAGTTCAAATGATAATGGTCATCTCCATTTGTTAACATAGCTTTTCTGGCGACTCTGAGCCTTGACCAAACGCTTTCGAATTATGGCGATCTTCTCAGTTGTTTCCTTCACCAATTCAGGGCCTAGCAATGAAGCTTCTCCTACTTCAGTTCAACAGAACGGAGATCTACATGGTCTTCCATACAAGGTTTTGTACAGGGCCATCTCGATACTTGCTTGGTAACTATTGTTGTATGCGAACTCAAGTAGCGGTAGGTGATCTTCCCACGAACCACCAAAGTCCAACACACAAGCTCGCAACATATCTTCCAAAATTTGAATCGTGCGCTAGGATTGACCATCAGTTTGAGGGTGGAATGTTGTACTAAAGAGTAAACTGGTCCCCAAAGCTGCCTGTAAGCTCTACCAAATCTGCGAGGTAAATCGGGGGTCTCTATCCGATACTATCAATATTGGTACACCGTGTAATCGCACAATCTCTTAAACATACAATCATCCTAGCTTGTCCACCGAGTCGATTGTACGTATCGGGAGAAAATGCGTAGTTTTCGTCAATCGATCCACAATTACCCATATCGCGTTGCGTCCTTTTGGTGACCTAGGAAGGCCAAAAATAAAATCCATCGTCACGTGTTCCCACTTCCAATCTGAAACTGTTTATGGTTGAAGCATGCCCGCCGGTCGCTGATGTTCTGTTTTTACTCGTTGACATGTGAGACACTTAGCAACAAATAAAGCCACATCCATTTTCATGCATTTCCACCAAAATTGTCTTCGAAGATCATGATACATTTTTGTAATTCCCGGATGCACTGCGAGTCGAGAATGGTGAAAGCCTCGTAGTACTTCTTCATGACAAATCTTAGGTACAAACAATCTTCCCATAAATCTCAAGCCTTGGTTTGGTAAATTGGTCGATCCTTCGGCGTTTTCCTTGTTGGTGACGTGTTCCCCATACATTTGTGCTTCTTTATCAAGTTGTTGGGCATCTATGACACGGTGTATCAACATAGGTTGAGAAACTATAACGGACAAGGTAACACGATCCTCGGCCCCACCAAGGTTAAGGTCAAACTCTCCAACCTCTTTCAACATTTTCCATTCTCATATTGCAATCTGAGCTAAAGATTTCAAAGACTTTCGACTAAGGGCGTCTGCGACAATGTTCGCCTTGCCCGGGTGATAATGCAAACTAAAATCATAATCGCCCAGGTATTCCATCCATCTCCTCTGTCTCAAATTTAAATCTTTCTGTAAGAACAAGTATTTAAGACTTTTATGCTCAGAGAAAACTTCAAATCATTCTCCATAAAGGTAATGCCTCCACATCTTTAATGTAAAAACAACTGCTGTAAATTCTAAATCATGTGTTGGGTAATTCCTCTCATGCGTCTTCAATTGCCTAGATCCATATGTTACAACTTTGCCCTACTGCATTAGAACACACCCTAACCCTTCATGAGACGCGTCACAATATACTTCATAACCAAGACCCCTCTCTGGTATGATCAGTATCGGCGCGCTGGTCAATCGATTCTTTAATTCTTGGAAAGCATCTTCACAAGCATCACTCCATGTGAATTTAACGCCCTTTCGAGTGAGTCGAGTCAAGGGAGACGCTAAACAGGAGAAATCCTTTACAAAACGACGGTAATACCCTGCAAGGCCTAAGAAACTTTTGATATCAAACACACTTTGTGGTCTTTTCCAATCTTACAAGGCCTCTACTTTAGAGGGATCAACAGTTACTCTGTCTTTCGACACAACATGTCCCAAAAATTTTACTTCGGGCAGCCAGAATTCACATTTCTCATACTTATCATAAAGCTTGTGTTCTCTCAAAAGTTGAAGCGCCACACGTAAATGCTCTTCATGAACTTCTGGGGTCGGAGAATAAATTAAGATGTCGTCAACAAAAACCATTACAAATTGATCAAGGTAAGGCCAAAAGATCTGATTCATCAAATCCATAAAAGTTGCGGGGGCATTCGTTAAACCAAAGGGCATCATCAAAAATTCATAGTGTCCGTAACGAGTACGAAAAGCAGCCTTAGGTATATCATCCTCCTGAACTCTTAATTGATAATAACCCAATCTCAAATCAATCTTTGAAAAACATGCAGAGCTCTTTAATTAGTCAAATAGATCATCAATTCTGGGCATTAGATATTTATTCTTCACCGTCACTTCATTCAATTTTCGATAATCAATACACAGTCACAGCGAGCCATCTTTCTTTTTAGCAAACAGTGCCGGTGCTCCCCATGGCGAGACACTAGGGTGAATGAAGCCCTTATCTAATAAGTCCTGCAACTGAGTCTTCAGTTCTCTCAACTCCACTGGAGAAAAATGTTAAGATGGCACCGAAATAGGAACTGTCCCTAGGGTAAGCTCAATAGAAAATTTAACTTCTCTATGTAGCGGTAGTTCGAACAATTCTTCAAGAAACACGTCACAAAACTCGCTCACCACTGGTGGAAGCTCCCCTCGTACGGAAGGATCCTCCTTAGTCAAAAGGGTAGAAAGAATCGTATGCACATTAGTTATATGGTTCATGTCACAGGGTTGAGGTGTCATCTTATCATCCTTATCCCCCACGTAAAAGAAAGAATCTCTTTCTGGAGTGTACAAGTAAATCCTTCGTCGATCACAGTTAATAAATGTACGAAATGTAGTTAACCAGTCCATTCCAAGAATTATGTCAAATCCCAACATCTTTAGCACAATAAAGTCTAACACGAGATGACGATCGGCTATTACAACTTCGCACCCTCTACATACACACCTTAACGTTGTACTATCACCGATGGGTGTTTCAACATTGACAACAACGTTTGACATCTCAACAGGTAAACCCAAAGAAGATACGAATGAAGAAGAGATAAATGAACGTGAAGCACTAGTATCAAATAACACATGAGCCCAAGAATTGAAAATTAATAAAGTACCTCGTATCACTGGGGTATTGGTAGTAGCCTCGCGTATCTCAGGGTTTGAGGAAGTACCAGCCTCTGCTATGGCCTAAACCCTTCCTTGGACTCCAGATGTTTGTCCTTGTCCCCTACCCAAAGGTTGACGCACAGATTGTATTAAAGAAACCTCTTTGGGAGCTCGAACTATCTGTGTCCCAGTCTGTCGAGTTGGATGGTCGTATGTCTGCCGCTGAGTAGGTTGTGTTGTAGATGTTTCTCAGCCAGTTCTCCTATGTGGACATTCACATCTAACGTGCCCCTCTTGACCACACTAAAAACACCTGATGGGTCCCCTCTCCTGAGGTTGTCCTTATGTCGTACTCTGTTGTTGCCTTGGTGCTTGCTTCCTTTGCGAACATTCTCTAGCCCGGTGTCCTTGCTGTCCACAAACAAAACACGTAACTTCCCTTCGCTATAAACGTGCCGTCGAGGCCACAGATGGGGTGGGTACGGAGCGTTGGGTCTGATAAGATCTCTGTGGTGCCGAAATGATGTTGCCCTATTCTGGTCTTCACTTCTTATAAGTCGTCCCTCTGATTGTGTTGTCCTAACCACCGATGGTTTTCGCTTTTCCATGATCCTACGATTTTCTGCCATAGTACTTTCTATTACCATGGTCGTCTCTACTACCTCCAAGAAAACCCTCAATCGGAACCCTACCACTTTCTCTCGGATGGCGGGTTGTAAACCCCTTTAGAAATCTTTTGGCCTTCAATTCCTCCGTTGACACCATTTCGGGTGCAAATTTTTGACAAACTTGTGAACTTTGGTTCATACTGAAAAACGGACATATTTCCTTGTATCAACGATAGAAATTCCTCTCTATATGTATCTCAAATGGACTCTGGAAAATATTTTTCTAGAACTACCACTGTAAATGCTGCCCATGTACCATCTGTAGTTGTCTTAGCAAACTCGCACCAGTCATTTGCCTCTTCCCAAAGTTGAAAAGTAGCGAAACCAACCCTAAGGTCATCTTCCACTATTTGCAAAGTATCTAAAATTTGGGTGACTACCTTCAGCCATTCCGTTGCCACTCGAGGTTCGGGTTCCCCAGCATAAGTAGGAGAATTCAAGCGCTGAAACTCTCTCATCATCATTGCGGCCCTTCCGTCTATACCATGTGCTTCCCCTTGGTTAGCCCCAGCCCCTACTAAAGTCCTCAATGCATTCAGTATCTGTTGTTTCACTTCTGTATCCCCAACCGGTTCCTGCGGGGCATTGACATCCCCTTCTTCAAGAAATGGGGCTCTCCTGTGCCTCCGTCCACGACTGCAGCCTCTACCTCTTTCTCGCCTAGGAGGCATCACTATACGAAAAGAAAATGATCGTCAATATATATAATTCGCAAACAAATCAACACCCCCTTAGCGAATAGATTCAACTTTAAGCGCAAGCGGGGCTAACCCTACTCAAACTTAATCACACAAACACGTAAACACATACCGAGGGAAAGCCTCAAAGTAACGAGACAATCCGAGCAACTAGTTCAGATTTCTCATAGAAAGAACGTCGGCCAAATGCTATTCTATTTCGAACCCCAAAGTAGTTAATCGGATGCCAAATGGCAAGTCGCATCACCCCAAGACTCAACCTCCATGCTCATATAAACACAGAGCATGCGCAAGAAAATACAACCATAATCCCATGCAAGCACACAAACCATGCCGTATAGTGGTGCCTAATTCTCATTAAACAATTCTCCTACAAAGTCGTCCTCACATCCCACGGCTCTTAGGTATCCGAACCTAAAACTCTAATACCATTCTGTCACGGCCCAAGCCCGGTTCCGTGAACTAAACCCAAAACATACCATACCTAAATCTATCCACAGGTAAAACCCAAGGCATAAGAAGATATCATATATACCATTCAAAGGATTTAACAAAAAATATGAGTTCCAAAATTACATTCCCAAATCTGTCACAAATGTTTGGAGAAATATACATCCAGAATTAGTCATCATGTTTACAACATCATTTCCTTTTCTTCTTACATACAACAGCAAAAGGGAAATCATGGCTCCCACACTTTGTTCTTTCCCTAAACATCCATAGCTTTGCTATCACCCCGCTCGTCGGAACCTGAAATATGTTTGACATATATACATACGCCGAAGCTCGTAGGATTAAGATTAACTCATATCTAATGCATGATTTGTGATGTGTGATGGGTGTAACCAAATGAAAATGCACATTTTCACAAAATTGTTTCGTTTCATACATATATACTCATGCACACCTAGGTTTGTCTCCATTTGTTCATTTCTTTGTAGTTTATCAATCCTTCATTTTCATTTCCAATTCTCACAAAATCGTGTCATCTCTAATGAACCGATGTTGGGTGCAACTTATAGAAACCCCTCCCTATTAATCCCAATCGGCTACGAGAAGTCATTGGGTTATAGATAACTCTATAACTCATCACGACACAATACCACATTTCGGGAGCCAACCCGTGGGCATGTGGTCCCCATCTTGCGCAAGTTTTCGGTCTTTCACCATGGAGCCGCTAGCCTAACTTATTCCACATAAATCCGTACGGTTCATTTTAGGTTAAATGGATTCGTTTTCATAACCTGGGAGTCCAACCCACAAATGGTTCCTCTCCCACTTATTACCATACTATATCATTATAATTCTCAACCCAAAGTTATCATCACAACTTTCAGTATTCAAATTCTCATTTCCCAACTTTTGTTGCGCAGTTTCTCATTATTCACAGTATTACCAATTTCTCATAGATCACAATATTATCACATACCCATAACACAAGGTTGATTTTAAGAGGATCACCTCAATTTAAAAAAGAATGCACCCATCAAGTATACATATACATATGTCAATTTGAAATCACGTTTAGTGTAAAGTAGACTCAATCAACAGGTCCAATGCATGGTTCCCAACTCAATTTAGATATATCTATAAATGTGCCACAATCTCAAGGGATTAGGAATTTAGTAAAAAGGGCCAACATGAATGAAAATATGTTTTCCCAAAATATTCGGTTAAAAACGGGTGAAAAATATTTTTGAAATTTTGACATACCCTCACTATTTTGATCATAACTTTTTCTACAAAATGAAATTTTTTGTGACAGTAGTCTTGTTAGAAAGAGAATTATTGGGGCTTCGATTTCAGTACAAGAACGACCCAATTCGGAGTCCGGATGAGGGAGATGTGATCAAACAAAGTTAGCCCTACGCAGTCAGTCCGCTCGAGCGGACGTCGAGTGCTCGAGCATCCAACCTTCTGCCATGTGAGCGCTCAAGCGGATAGAGCTTCGCTCGAGCAGACGTCGGGTGCTCGAGCGCCCAACCCTTCTGCCATGTGAGCGCTCAAGCGGATAGAGCTCCGCTCGAGCAGTCGTCGGGTGCTAGAGCTCCCAACCTTCTGCCATGTGAGCGCTGAAGTGGATAGAGCTCCGCTCGAGCAGACGTCGGGTGCTCGAGCGCCCAACCTTCTGCCATGTGAGCGCTCAAGCGGATAGAGCTCCTCTCGAGTGGACGTCGGGTGCTCAAGCGCCCAACCTTCTGCCATGTGAGAGCATGAGAAGACAGAGCTCCGCTCGAGCGGGTGTCGGGTGCTCAAGCGCCCAACCTTCTGCCATGTGAGCGCTCGAGCGGACAGAGCTCTGCTCGAGCGCGCTGGCACCCAAGAGAAACCCAGATTTGCCCCTGTTTTGAGCTTGAAACCCCCAAACACATAACCCTTATAAAAAATGCCTCAAATCTTTAGTTTTAAACCAAAAACACTAGATTCAAACCTCAAAACTCCTTTTTGATATCTTAAATCATCAATTTCATAAGTAATCACTTCCTTAAAACCTCCATTCTTGTAAAAACCAACTCAAACCACACACAAACTTACCAATATGATCATTAAGCATGCAATTGACCCAATCTTTACTCATATATACAAAATATCAACTCATATCAACGCAAGACATGTGAGAAAATCTAAATCCTACCTCGAATTTACTCGAAAGCTTGTGATTTCTTCAAATCTCTCTCCTAGGGTTTGGAAGTTGGGTTTTCTTGCTCTCCCAAAGCTTTATCTTCAATCTCCTAGCTCCAAAGCTTGATCTTCACCTTGCTCACCCTTGATCAAGCCTTGATCTTCAAGATTTAAGCATGGAGGATTAGGGTTTGGAGATATGGTGGGCCTTTCTATCTCAAGGAGAGAAGAAGAGATGAGAGAAGAGAAAAGGAGAAGAGAGCATGAGGTGTGTGTGTGGGTGGGTCTCGTCACGTGGGCTGAGGTAATATATATCATTTATTTATTTACTTTTTTTCTCAAATGTTCTCCAAGACTCGCGAACGTTCTAACTGATTCCCGCTAGCCCGCTCGAGCGAACCCCCACCGCTCGAGCGATGGTTCCTAAACCTGAATCTTAGCAAATTTCATAAACTAAACTCAAATCTTTAACCTTACTCTTATTATCTCATTCCCGTTTTTCTCATAATTATGTTGTTAATATTAATCATTATTTTATATCTTAGTAATCATTCGTCAACTGATTAATTCGATCACGGGCCTCCATATCATTAAAACTCATACTCTAATTTTTTTTTGACACCATAATATTTAACCGGAAGCGAAGATTAACAAAATAAAATAAATACGTACTGGATTGTCACAACCTTCCCCCCTTAGGAATTTCGTCCCCAAAATTCGATCCTTCTTATGACTCAAAAAGATCGGGATATTTGGACCGAATATCTGACTCTCTTTCCCAAGTTGCTTTCTCCACACCATGATGTCGCCATAACACTTTGACATAGGATAAAGTCTTGCCTCATAAAACTTGTTGACGGGTGTCCAGAATCTTCACCGGTAGTTCTTCATATGACATATTGTCTCGTAGGCTCAACTCTGGCCAATCTATCACGTGTGAGGGGTCGGGCTCATATTTTCGCAACATCGACACATGGAAGACGTCATGTACGGATGATAGCCATGGTGGCAAAGCCAGTCGATATGCTACTTCCCCAATCCGTTCAATGATTTCGAAAGGTCCTATGAACCATGGTGATAAGTTTCCACTTTTACCAAACTTACCAAGCATTTCTTCGGTGCCACTTTTAGAAATACAAAATCTCCCACTTCAAATGATAATGGTCGTCTCCGTCTGTCAACATAGCTTTTCTGGCGACTCTGAGCCGTGACCAAATGCTTTCGAATTGTGGCGATCTTCTCAGTTGTTTCCTTCCCTAATTCAAGGCCTAGAAATGAAGCTTCAACTACTTCAGTTCAACACAACGGAGATCTACATGGTCTTCCATACAAGGCTTCGTACGGGGCCATCTCGATACTTGCTTGGTAACTGTTGTTGTATGCGAACTCAACTAGCGGTAGGTGATCTTCCCACGAACCACCAAAGTCCAACACACAAGCTCGCAACATATCTTCCAAAATTTGAATCGTACGCTCGGATTGACCATCGGTTTGAGGGTGAAATGCTGTACTAAAGAGTAAACTAGTCCCCAAAGCTGCCTGTAAGCTCTACCAAAACTGCGAGGTAAATCGGGGGTCTCTATCTGATACAATCGATATTGGTACACCGTGTAATCGCACAATCTCTTGAACATACAATCATCCTAGCTTGTCCATCGAGTCGATTGTACGTATCGGGAGAAAATGCACAGATTTCGTCAATCGATCCACAATTACCCATATCGCGTTGCGTCCTTTTGGTGACCTAGGAAGGTCGAAAACAAAATCCATCGTCACGTGTTCCCACTTCCACTCTAAAACTGTTAATGGTTGAAGCATGCCCGCCTGTCGTTGATGTTCTATTTTTACTCGTTGACATGTGAGACACTTAGCAACAAATAAAGCCACATCCTTTTTCATGCATTTCCACCAAAATTGTCGTCGAAGATCATGACACATTTTTGTGATTCCCGGATGCACTGCGAGTCGAGAATGGTGAAAGTCTCGTAGCACTTCTTCATGAAAAATCTCAGGTACAAACAATCTTCCCATAACTCTCAAGCCTTGGTTTGGTAAATTGGTCCATCCTTCGGCGTTTACCTTGTTGGTGACATGTTCCCCATACATTTGTGCTTCTTTATCAAGCTGTTGGGCATCTATAACACGGTGTATCAACATAGGTTGAGAAACTATAGTGGACAAGGTAACCCGATCCTCGGCCCCACCAAGGTTAAGGTCAAACTCTCCAACCTCTTCCAACATTTTCCATTCTCGTATTGCAATTTGAGCTAAAGAATGCAAAGACTTTCGACTAAGGGCATCTGCGACAATGTTCGCCTTGCCTGGGTGATAATGCAAACTAAAATCATAATCGCCCAGGTATTCCATCCATCTCCTCTGTCTCAAATTTAA
>JAUMHN010264003.1:0-19401 GCA_032360265.1 Heliamphora ciliata
AATTAAATTTAATTACTGACAATTTAATTTAATTGGCATCTTGATATTCCTTAAACTCTTTCGCTTAACTTATTTGATCGCTAAATAATCAAATTTACCTGTAGGGTTTGGCTCGATCAAAACTTATAAGCTTCCTTAAGGCGGTATCGTCAATCCCAATATTTTGAAACGTGAATTTCGTTAATAATTAATATTTTTCATATAAATAATACCACTATCTAACTCACCGGAAATATAAACCCATATAAGATCACACCATTTAATGAATCAAAACAACGATTATTAAATATATGCAAATCAATAATTATTTTATGATTAAGAGGATAATCGCCATTCATAATAATCTTGGAGTGTGAATTAATTTATATAGTCAGTATAAAATTAATTACTTCAAATATCTCGTTCAATACACACAAAATGTACTAGTACAGAGAGTTGGAACAATAGACGACGCTATTATCTGTTCTCTGTAACCAAGACAAATTTACTAAAACTCTGTACTATAGTCGTACTGATGGTATGTCCATTTTCATCTAAACTGTGAACATAAAACTTATATTCTGCAAGAACCAAAAATCTGATCTTCTGTGTGTAAACCGTACTATACACACTAGATTAAATACTATACAGAATATTGGATATCCATGCATATCAAAAAAATAATACTATCAAAAAAATAATACACATACATTGCTTATAAAGATTATCATAAAATGAAAAAATTAATTTTATTAAAATAAAATTAAATATTAAAAACATGATTTTCAGTATACCAACCATAACAGCTAAGACCAGAACCTAGGAAGATATAGCCACAGCCTTCATCAACCTATACAGTTACAACGTCCAGCTGGACGTAACAACTCGGGAGTTGGAAATGACTCGTCAAGAGAACCAGGAGTCATTTGTTGATTTTTTGACCCGATGGAGAGGAAAAGCGGCCAAGATGATGAATCAGCCGATTGAAAAAGAAAAAGTATCGTGGTGAAAAATCTGTAATTCCCCCTAAAACATTACTTGATTACACAATCGCTCTCCACTTTTGAGCCGCTATTTGACACTAGGTGCAAATCGAAGATGCCATTCAGTCTAGGGACATTGAGAAAGCTGAGCCCAGTCAAAAACCACGAAGATCCTTCCCCGCCACCAATCAGAAGCAGTCTACCTCCACCAACCTTGTTGCTCGCACAAATGAGGTTAATCTTTTAAACCCTACATCCTCCGCCCAACATTCGAGCAGTAGCCAACGTTAAACAATAGCTAGCAGGTACAGCAAAGGTCAAGGAGAGTCTTCACTCCCCTTAACATTTCGTTATCCACTACCTTGAATCGACTTGTTGAGAAAGGACTTATTAAGCCACTGGATACCATACCCATACCTGACCCCCTACCTTCGCGGTACAATGCTTCTTAATACTGCGCCTATCACTAGGGTCATGGGCATTTGACTAATAAGTGTATGAGGTTGCATTATGAGATTCAAGATCTCATTGACAACAAAGTTATTCCACCACCATCCGCTGCTCTAAAACCAAATGTCACGACCAATCTGCTGTCGAATCATGTTAAGTATGCTGGGGTAAACTGTATGTCTCTGGGGCAGTCAGAAGATCCTAGCCAATACATCTGTTCAGTGCATCTGCCACGCCTACGAGTTTTAGATACAGAAGATCAAGCAGCTTATTCACTGATTATGGCTAAGAATAGGTGGGATATGATGGATGAATGGAACAATGATTATTGGGAGGGGTATCAAATGGTAATCCAAGCTAACCAACAGGAAGAGGAAGAGGAAGGGTGTAATGAGGAGGACGACTAGCCATTGGACTACCCAACACGGCCGTATGGATTTGGCCATGTGCTAGATGGCATTGCCCTTCCTTAACTTTATGAAGAGGAAGTATGTGTTGATGAAATGCAATCCTATTGGTTGGTGCAGATTGTATTAAAGTTAGACGGAGTCGAATGGACTAATTTTTGGACTATCCAGGAATAACAGATAGGGTACATTGAAGAAGATATCTAGAAAGATGTCAACAACACATGGGCCATAGAGGACGAGGATACAAAAAGAGGAAGAGCAGCGGTCAGTGACTTAAATGGTTTATAGGCATTTGAAAGCCCTCTGTGTGTGGACGAGGTAAGACAAATTGAGAACGTGATGTTGGGATTGTGGGCTCTGCAAGAAGGAGTTGAACACCTAAATAGAAGTGGGTGACACTTCAAGTCTGTTCACTTTGAAAGGGGACAAACAAGTGGAAAAGGAAAGGAGAAGGAGCAAGAAGAAGCGAATGACATTGTGTTGAAGCAGCTGAAGAAAATGTAAGCTAATGTCAGCATTTGGGGCTTATTGATGGCCTCGCATCGACATAGGCAAGCGATGCTAAATGTCTTGAACAAGGCAAACGTTTCAATAGCTGCGACTCCAGAACAACTTTTTGGGCTTATTCTGCTGACTGCGAAACCAAAAGTCAATTCTTTTTTTGATAAAGATTTGCCAGTATAGGGGAGGAGTCATAACAAGCCACTGCATATCACTGTTAAATGTTTGGAGAAATGGGTTCCGGTAACTCTCATTAACAATGGGGTCTGCACTAAACATATGCCCACTTAGAACAACTGTCTGTTTGGGATTGAAGGCAGAGCATTTCACGCCTAGTAACCAAGGGGTTTGGGCCTATGACAACACTAGACGGGACGTGCTTGGGTTGTTGTTGTTTGCAGTGTCAGTAGGACCTTTGGAGACATCAGTCGAGTTCTATGTGTTGGGCGTACCAGCATCTTTTAACATGCTACTGGGACGACCATGGCACTATGACCTAAACATCCAATTTGTACCTTTTAATCTCCACTAAAAATAAAAGATGATCGAAGATGTTGCAGTGTTGATAATCTATGGTTCAAGCCTCGAAAAAAGATGGTTTAACTCTCCTAGAGGTGCAACACGGAGAAGGAGACATATTTCTGAGTGAATTCCGCTATGATGGGACTCTAGCTATGTAAATGCTATTGTAAGAAGAAGAGAACTACATCAACCTGCGAGAGGTCACAATGATAAAGCATATGTCTTACTTCCTAGGCATGGGGCTAAGACGTAAGCAATAAGGTATTCCATATTCTATTCAGGTATTGCCAGCTTCACAATGTTTCGGTCTTGGGTACAAGACAATGAAAGAAGATTTAGAAGGGCCGAAAGGGGGACAAAAAGGGCAGAAGACCAAATACTCAGGAACGTTCAATGGCTACTTATTAAAGAAGGAGAGGATTTTCCATACTGCGGCTTCCTGGAGCCATATATAGATTGACAAAGAAAGTAACCAGAAGCTGCTAGGATTGGAAATCTTCTTTAGTCACCAACTATCTGATATAGAAGAGGAAGAAGTTGTAAGAGAGGAACAAGGAGAAAAGAGGATTCGAGAAGAGGATTAGGCAAACAAGCTGGACGGCATTGACATGGGGGTAGTATTCAGCGAAAAGATGGCTCAAAAATACATAGCTGATCAGGATTGTTTAATGTTGGGCTACAATGCTCCAGTTGATTACACTGGGCTCATCGTGGATACGGGTGCAAGGGATGTGAAAAAATGGACCATAGAGTCTTGTAATGCGCATGTTGTATGTCCCGAGTCTGAGTTGAAGTCTACTGTTGAGAGCACGTCTGTCTGTGCATCTCCCTCTACCTTTGAGCTTGTTATTCCTTCTTTCTTCAATGAAATAAACAAGATTTTTGGTTACTATGTTTTGTTTGATTTATTTCATATGCTTTCTGATGATTTTAAATTCGACGGGAATATTTTCAAAGTAATAAAATTTTTAATAAAAAGAGAAGAAGAAATGTACGCTCAACCAATAATTGAAGAAATTTTGTCAATAAATCTAGGTAATAAAACTAATCCATAAATTGTACAAATTGGTTCTTCTTTATCCTTAGTTAAACGTGAACAGTTAATAATTTTATCAAAAGAATTCAAAGATGTATTTGTATGGACTTATGAGGATATACCTGGCATTAATCTCGGCATTGTCTAACACCATATCTCCTTGTACCCTGATGCTAAACCGGTTAAACAGAAGTTGAGATGAATTCGGCCAGAATTGGCTCTGAAGATCAAAGAAGAGGTCACCAAGTAAATCAACACTAGATTCCTGATGGTAACCGAATATCCAAAGTGGGGGGCCAATATCATTCCAGTCCAGAAGAAAGACGGACGCATCTGAGTCTGCATGGATTTTCGAGATCTTAATAAGGCTAGTTTGAAGGACGATTTTCCATTGCTGCACATTGATGTCTTGGTAGACAGTATGGCGCAGCATGCCTTGTTGTCATTTATGGACGGCTTCTCTGGGTATAACTAGATCCTAATGGACCCCGAGGACAGAGAGAAGAGAACGTTCACTACACTCAGGGGCACTTATTGTTATTGTGTGATGTCGTTTGGTCTGAAGAATATAGGGGCAACCTGTTGGAGGTAATACTGTCAAGATCATTGTTTTACAAATGATTTTTGGTAAAAACTTAATTGGACAGACAAACGCTAAAACGGGCTCCAGATAAAAATTTTGACGTCGAACGATCAAAAATAAAACCCGTGCAACCAAAGTTAATTTAGAAGAATACCTTTTGTCGATCGATTCTTCAACTACGATTTGATTCCGAGTTGAAACTCCTAGCATATCTTCTACTGTATTTCCTTACGCGATCCTCGAACGTGGTGTAGGCTATGGACTATCGAGAACTCGTACTGGTAGAACCCAGAAATCTTTTGTCTTGAAAGACAAAATATGATATATGATATAAAGCTGGTTCAGCCTACCCGTATATATATAGGGCTACAGTAGGAACTTGTGGAGTAATTATGAGTAAGACTTCCAGTGGAACACAGACACCTACCAGCAGTTTCTGCAATTATGAAATGAGAAAGCAGTTTATGCAATTTTCATAAAATACTGAATTACAATTCACACCACTAAAGAACTATAATTGCACTCTGACCAATAATCTCAAGACCTTCTTCCATTGAGCTCCTGTTATTAAATGCTTACCAATCCTCCCCACGTTAGACCCGCCAATTGAATTTAATTACTGACAATTTAATTTAATCGGTATCTTGATATTCCATAAGCCCTTCCGCTTAAGGTATTTGACCGCCGGATAATTAAATCCACCTCCAGGGTTTGGTCCGATCAAAACTTATAAGCATCCTTAAGGGGGTATCGTCAATCCCGATCATTCGGGATGTGAATTCCGTCAATAATTAATATTTGCTATATAAATAATATCGCTATCCAACTCACAAGGAATATAGACCCATATAAGATCGCACCCTCTTATGAATGAAAACAACGAATATTAATTATATACAAATCAATAATTATTTCACAATTAAGAGGATAAGTACTATTCATAATAAACTTGGGGTGTGAATTAATTTATATAGTCAGTATTAAATTAATTATCCCAAATATCCCGTTCAATACGCACAAAGTGTACTGGTACAAAGAATCGGAACAATAAACGACGCTATTATTTGTTTTCCGTAACCTAGACAGGCCTACTAAAACTTTGTGTCAGTGTCATACCGATGGTATGTCCATTTTCATCTAAACTATGAACATAAAACTTATATTCTGCAAGATCCTAAAATCTGATCTTCTGTGTGTAAGCCGTATTCTATACACCAGATTAAATACTATACAGAATATCGGACATCTATACATAACATTAAAGAAATGATACACATACATTACTCATAAAGATTATCATAAAATGAAAAATAAATTTTAAAATAAAATTAAATACTAAAAATATGATTTTCAGTATACCAACCATAACAATCTCTCACTTATACTCAAAACCATGCTTCTATACATCAGATTCCCATGCCCTCTACATGACTATCAAAAGTCTTAACCGGTAAACTCTTTGTAAAGGACCTGCAAGGTTGTCTCCTGATGCAAGCTCTATGTTTGACTGAAAATCTGAGTCTGTGTACCCTAAATATACTAGACTGTTTGCTTGGTAAATCAACATATAATCTTTAGTTCTTTTTAGGTACTTAATCATATGATTTACCGTAGTTCAATACTCCTGCCCTGGATTAGACTGATATCTGCTAACCATGCCAATGGTAAAGCAGATGTCGAGTCTAGTGCAAAGCATAGCATACATGAGGCTTCATACTACCGAAGCATAAGGAACTGCCTTTAACTTCTCTATCTCACCAGGTGTCTTAAGACACTGATCCTTGGATAGAGTGATTCTATGTCTGAAAGGGATAAACCCTTTCTTGAAATCCTGCATGCTAAAACGAGCAAGTATATCATCAATATACTTTGCTTGTTATAAGCGCAACATCTTTTGTTTTTGATCTTGCACAAGCTCGATCCCAAGGATGTGACTGGCTTCTTCCAAGTCCTTCATATCGAACTGCTCAGATAATCATACTTTAACTATAGATAATGCCCCCACATCATTTTCGATGAGTAAGATATCGTCTACATAAAGTACTAGGAAGATCACCACGCTTTCGTCACGCTTTCGTCACACTTCTTGTACACACTGGACTCATACGAACTTTGATAAAAATCATAAGACTTTATAGCTTGATCAAACTGAGTATTCCAAGACCCTGATGCCTGCTTAAATCCATAAATAGATCTCTTAAGCTTGCACAACATGTGCTCCTAGCCCTTTGCAATGAATCTTTCTGGTTGTATCATATATTTACACTTGTCAAGACTTCCGTTAAGAAAAGCTGTCTTGACGTCCATTTGCCAGATTTCGTAATCGAAATGTACAGCAATGGATAAGAGAATCCGGATAGACTTAGACATGGCTACCCACGAAAAAGTTTCCTCATAGTCGATCCCTTCTTTCTAAGTGAACCCATTAGCAACAAGCCTAGCTTTGAAGGTTTTAACCTTTCCGTCTGCTCCTCTCTTCTTCTTGTAGATCCACTTGTATCTAATAGGTTTTATCCCTTTGGGTGGTTCTACAAGTTTCTAGATATGATTGGAATACATAAATTCTATCTCTGGATTCATAGCCCTTTACCAAAGATCTACATCTTTGTCTTGTAGTGCTTCATTGTAGTTATAGGGCTCGGTATCCGGTTCTATTGGGATCTTATCATACGACTCTCCCAGGAACATATGCCGATCAGGTTGATGAACAATCCTCCCACTACGACGAGGCACTACCTGTGTCTGTGTACTAGCAGTAACAGGCTATGCAGAATCTGAACCATGTGCATTAGCACCCTGTTTTTGATTTGCTTCTATCCCGATAATCCTCCCACTATGACGAGGTAATGGAATATCAATGACTTATGGTTCTTCTTTCGTTCTACTCGTATTTTCTCTTAATTCTTTTAGAACAATTTTGCTATTGGGCCTGTAATCCATAATAAAAATTTTTTCCAAGAATCGGGTATTGGTGCTAACAATGACCTTCTGATCCTTAGGCTTATAAAATAGACCACCATTCGTTCCCTTGGTATACCCTACAAAGAAATCGACTTCTGTCCTCAGTTCCAACTTATCTGCGTTTTCTTTCAGCACATGTGCTGGACACCCCCAAATCCAAATGTATTTCAGACTAGACTTACGCCCGGTCCATAATTTTGTGGGAGTGGAAGGATTGTTCAGAAGGTATTAAGTTTAGAATGTAAGCCTCTGTATCTAAAGCGAGTCCCTAAAATGAATCGGGTAAACCTGAATAACTCATCATGGATCACACCATCTCTATAAGAGTCCTATTCCTTCTTTCTGTTACACCATTCTGCTATGGAGTACTAGGTGCAGCCAATTGGGATGTAATTCATTTTGATGACAAGTAGTCCTTAAACTTTCAAAAGAGGTATTTCCTATCACGGTCGAATCATAGTGATTTGATACTTTTACCTAGACGCTTCTCCACCTCTACAATGAATTTTTTGAATTTCTCAAAACATTCAGACTTACGGTGCATCAAGTAAATGTATCCATACCTTGAGTAGTCATCAATGAAACTAACGAAGTACTCAAAACTACCTCTAACCCAAATTGTCATAGGACCACACATATCAGAATGAACCAGCTCCAACAAATTTTTAGCTCTATAGCCTTTGGTCAAAAATGGCCTCTTGGTCATCTTACTCTCTAAACAAGATTCACAGACATGAAGATCTTTCACTTCCAATGAACTCAAAAGTCCATCTGTTATCAGTCTATTTATCTTTTTTGGATTAATATGACCCAAACATAAGTGCCAAAGAAATGTTTGGTTCATTAAAGAATGAAACTTTCTCTTATATGGTAAAGTAGATGTATTATTTATTTCAGTCAGTTGTAGTGTAGGAGAGATTAGAATAATAATATAAAGATCATCCACCAATATACCAGAACAGATAACCCTTTTATTATCTTTAATAACCACAGAGTTATTAAAATAAACCAAATATCCGTCTTTAACCAATCCAAAAATAAAAATTAAGTTTCTTCTAATGGTAGGTATATAAAGACAATTTATCTATATTAAAACCCAATTTCTAGCAAAATTGAGAGTGGCATCTCCTACTGCAACTACTGTTACCTTTGTATTATTGCCCATATATAGGTAAATCTCCTCATCACTAAGTTGCCAGGTTTTTTCTAGAACCCCTGCAATAAATTGCAGATATAATTAGTAGCTCCCGTATCTACACACTATGTACCGGTAGATAACATCGCTAAACATATTTCCACAACCAATGAACAAAAATTACCCATGTTTGTTTGTCTTTTGAGAAATACTGAATATAACTTTTTCCAGTGCCGAGTCTAGTTGTAGTGAAAACATCTGCCTTTCGATTTTTTCACACTAGTCTGTGGCCCACTAATTAACCTGAAAACTGTGTCTCCCTATTTCTGAACCTTTTTTTTCTTTATGTCTTTCGGCTCAGAGGAAGAACCTTTTTAAAACATAAACACATTTTCTAGTATTGAATAAATACCATTTGTAGTTAAAACTATATCCATGTTATATTTTCAGTCAACAAAATTAAGTCTCGTTAGTTTGTTTTCTTTGAGTATTAAAAGAGTGGGTTGAAATCTATTTTAATCTTGAGAATTACATAATTAAAAATACCGTTAATTATGACGAGCAAAATTTTGAATTTATTTTAATTTGGTTCCCTCTACCATTTTAAAAATAAATTTGCCAGCAGCCTGGTAACCAGAGAATAGCATGCCACAATTGGTGTCTACTATCCATCATAAGACCAGACATGCTAATTCTTTTTAATTTTACTATCTTGGCAACTAATCATGCCAAGTAAAATTAAATAGCTGACATACTTTTAGTCGAGTATATAATAGAAGTGATTCAGATGGAGACGATACTATTATATACAGTTAAGTGTTAACAATCACCTAATCTCAAATTAATCGCTTGGTAATGAACTCTTCAAATGAAGAAATGATCCACACTAACAATTATCTAGAATTATCCCTAAAGAAGATTTGTATTGGTGATACCGCAATTAATCTATCCGATGGGAAGAAAGGCTTTACTGCCAATATGCATGATTTAATTGCATTGTCTACAAATTGGTAACAAAGACCGTAGGATTTATCTGTGAATAAATTTTCTCTTCCACTTAGATTTTAAAAATATTTTTGAGAGTTATAAAAATTTATTTAATTAAAATAAATTTATTAATTTCGAAAGCTACAGGATCTGAAAGAATCAAATATCTTTCCGTGTACACGATTCTAAATATTCTGATTTATTAAACCATTTTTTCGTATTTAAATGCATAACAAATAAATTTTAATAAATGCACAATTTTTTCTTTAACTTTTCAGCTAAGGTAGTGATTAAAGGTATTTATTTATTTTATTTTTTTTTACACATTTTTTGAAAAATAATAATTTATTTTGATTAAAAATATTTCTATTTAATTAATTCAAAATTTGAAATTAATTTTTACATTTTTTTAAAATATTCGATTTTAAAAAAAATCATCTTAAACGTGATATTTTGTAAAAAATAAAATAAAATATCTAAAGTTTTTTCATTTAATTAAAATTAATTAATTAAAAATTCTTAATTTTATTTTTAATTACAAAATATTTTATTTAAAATCAAATATTCAAATTAATTAAATTAACAGAATAAATAAAATTAATATTTATCATTCACGCAGTTAATATAAAAAAAAATTTTAATGCAAGATATAAAT
Organism: Heliamphora ciliata; assembly: GCA_032360265.1. Classification (NCBI taxonomy): domain Eukaryota; kingdom Viridiplantae; phylum Streptophyta; class Magnoliopsida; order Ericales; family Sarraceniaceae; genus Heliamphora; species Heliamphora ciliata. Next base: position 10,203 of record JAUMHN010264003.1, read on the forward strand.
AAATATCTCAATTTTATGATACATCTGAAACAATAAAGAGTTTCAATCTCCTATTTAAAATAAGCTTCTAATCTTTCGGTTGTTGCAGAATTCTATTGGTTACTAAATCACAAAAACAGTATTTGATTTGGCTACACAAAATAGAAACTGGCGCTGTGTTTGGATTAGCGCAACAATGTTGTAAATTTGTGGAAACAGTTTCGGAGGGATTCCGTCGGAATTTGTGCTGCGCTGAAGCTGTTTGCTTTATTCTACAAAATAGTCTTGAATTTCCGCTTGGAAAAATCAGCATCGCTACTGTTGGCGCTTTGAAAACGGCGTTGGATAGAAGGAAACCGCAGCTTGCTCCTCTTGCGTTTGCTTGGAAACCAGCGCCGTGTTTGGTGATTTGGAATTGCGCTGAAACTGTTTGCGCCAAGAAATTCGTTGCGCCACTATTTTTGGAACCAGCGAACTGTTTGGAATCCGCTTTTGCTATCTTGGAACAAAAAATTGCTTGCCTTTTTGGAAAACTTCTTCAACAGCCCAAGGCTGTGTTTGGAAACCGCCGACCTATTTTTGGCTTTTGTGCCGCTGCCTAAGGCAGCGTTTGGCGGCGTTTGGCGTTGCTGTTATTAAATGCTTATCATTTCTTCCCATGTTATATTCGCCAATTAAATTTAATTACTGACAATTTAATTTAATCGGCATCTTGACATTCCTTAAGTTCTTTCGCTTAATTTATTTGACCACAAGATAATTAAATCTATCTGCAAGATTTGGCCCGGTCAAAACTTATAATATTCCTTAAGGGGGTATCGTTAATCCCAATTTTTTGAAAAATGAATTGCGTCAATAATTAATATTTACCATATAAATAATACCGCTATCTAACTACCGAGAATATAGACCCATATAAGATCGCACCCACTAATGAATCAAAACAAAAATAATAAATATACGCAAATCAATAATTATTTCAAGATTAAGAGGATAAACACTATTCATAATAATCTTGGAGTGTGAATTAATTTATATAGTCTGTATAAAATTAATTACCTCAAATTTTTCGTTCAATACACACAAAGTATACAGGTACAAAAAGTCGGAACAATAGACGACGCTATTATCTGTTCCCTGTAACCAAAACAGGCTTACTAAAACTCTATGCCACAGTCGTACCGATGGTATGTCCATTTCCATATAAACTGTGAACATAAAACTTATATTCTGAAAGATCATAAAATCTGATCTTCTGTGTGTAAACCGTACTTTACAAACCAGATTAAATACTATACAGAATATCGAATATCCATGCATAATATTAAAGAAATGATACACATACATTACTCATAAAGATTCTCATAAAATGAAAAATAAATTTTAAAATAAAATTAAATACTAAAAAATAATTTTCAGTGTAGCAATCCTAACACAATCTACCAGAGGGCTGCCACTAGCTTGTTGCTTGACATGATACATAATGAAGTTGAGGTATACGTACATGATATGATAGTGAAGTCCAAGGATTGGGATAGCCACATTGTAGCACTGCGAAAGTTCTTTGAAATGATTCGAAAATATAAAATACGGCTCAACCCACAAAAGTGTGCCTTTGAAGTCACTGCCGAAAAGATGCTTAGGCTCATGATTACTCAACGAGGCATTGAAGTCGACCATTTAAAGATTAAGGAAATCTTGGAAATGCCTCCTCCAAAGACCAAGCGAGAAGTCAGAGGCTTTCTGAGTAAGATACAATTCATCAGTCGATTTATCACAAAACTGACAACCACTTGTGAGCTGTTCTTCCGTCTGCTAAAGAAAAGGGTCAAGTTTGAATGGGATAAAAAATGCGAAGATGCCTTTGAGGCTGTGCGTCAGTACTTACAAAATCTACTTGTTATAGCTCCTTCCGAACCTAATAGGCCACTAATCCTCTATTTCTCAATGACCGATTCAGCTATGGGATTCATGCTGGCACAAGAAGGAGAGGCTATAATAAAAAATGCGGTCTACTACTTAAACAAGAAGATGACGAGGTTAGAGATACGTTATACACCACTGGAAAAGACAAGTTGGGCTTTAGTTTGGGCTTCCCAAAAACTAAGACATTGCATGCTATCTTTCACTGTGAACATAATTTCCCGAATGGACCCATTAAAATACTTGTTTGAGAAGCTGACATCGATCGGAAGGCTGGCCCATTGGTTGCTATTATTGTTAGAGTTTGACCTCAAGTATGTCACCCGAAAGTCAGTCAAAGGCAGAGTAGTAGCATAGTTTCTAGCAGACCAACCGGTCGAGGGAAATGAAGATGCAGAATTCCAATTTCCAAATGAACATTTGATGGGAGTTGGAGACTACAAGTGAACTCTATATTTTGATGGTGCATCCAATCAGTATGGCTATGGAATAGGAGTATTTCTTGTCACTTTTGACGAATCACACGTTCCTCTGTCCCTGAAGCTCAATTCCGAAGTCATCAACAATCAAGCTAAGTATGAAGCATGCTTAGTCGGGTTGGAAGCATCCGTAGAACTAGGGGCAATGAAGCTGGAAGTCATCGGAGACTCGGCATTGGTGGTCTCACAAGCAATAGGAGAATGGAAAGTCAAGGGCTTAACATTGATTCTCTACCATCAAAAGCTGAAAAAACTGATTCTGTGCTTTGAATTAGTAGTTTTCACTCATGTGCCGAGGTTATAGAATAAGTTTGCTGATTGTACAAGCGAGGACATTCTGGATTCAATAAATTGTGTGTCAACAGTGAAAAAGGGCAGGAGCTGATAAAAGAGATACATGCGGGAGTCTATGAGCCTCACATGAGTGGAAACATTTTAGCCAAGAAGATATTATGACAGGAATACTTTTGGTTGATAATGGAGTTAGACGTATACAGTTTGTGCAAAGATGCTATAAGTATCAGATTCATGCAAACCTTATACATGTTTTCCCATCTCAACTGTATAACCTAATGTCTCCATGGCCGTTCTTGGTATAGGGCATTGATGTGATTAGCAAAGTAACACCAAAGGCGTCAAATGGGCACGAGTTCATTTTGGTGGCTATAGATTATTTTACAAAGTGGGTGAAAGCGGCCTCCTACTTGGTATTAAAAGCTTCACATGTTGCCAAGTTCATCAGACAAAACATCATTTGCCGATACGAAGTCCCTCACGAGGTCATCTCAGATAATGGCTCGCACTTTCAAGGTGAGGTCTTGGATCTCTTTGAAGAATATCGAATAGTGGCCCACAAGTCATCTCCATACCGGCGACAGACCAATGGGACAGTCGAGGCAGCAAACAAGAACATTAAGAAAATCCTGCAAAAGATGGTTAGGTCACATAAAGATTGGTTGGAGCACTTATCGTTCGCACTTTGGGAATACAAGACATCAATTAGAACTTCAACGAGAACCACGCTGTACCCTTTAGTGTCCGGGATGGAAGTTGTGCTTCCCATTGAGGTGGAAATCCCTTCACTAAGGGTGGTGGCCGAGGCTAATATTCTAGAAGCAGAATGGAAGAGGAACCGATTGGAAGAGTTGCTTTTGTTCGATGAAAGAAGACTGTAGACTCTGTCTCATATACAAGGATACCAAATGAGGATAGCTCGAGCATTCAGTAAGAAGGTCAAGACCCGTGATCTCAGAGAAGGAGATTTATTTCTTAAGAAAATCAGAACTCCCATCTTCGATCCTAGGGGTAAGTTTAAGCCAAACTGATTCGGGCTGTTTCTAATCAAAACCATCATGACCGGTGTGCAGTTATCATCATAGATTTGGATGACAATGTGTTCTCCACTCCAATCAACCTTGATCAGCTCAAAAAATACTACTTTTGAGAGAAAAATAAAGATAAAATAAAAGCTTGCTGAGTTAAAAATCAAAAAGGCGGATCAGGCAAAAGTTAGAGCAGCCTGCAAGGCCGAAAACTCGAAAGGGCAACCTTGGTAAAAGTTAGGGCATCACAAAAAGAGAGTGTCAATACCCGAGAGTAAACCATGCCCAAACTACGTTAAGGCCTGATTCCACTTTCTTGGGATACGTAGGCAGCTTTTTTTAAGAAGACTGGCCGCATTCTTTGTTTTAACTATTTTTTAATCTAAGTAAGATCAACATAAACTTATTTTTGAATTTTTGATAATAGTCATTTAACTACAAACACTAAAAAAAACTTCGGATAATTTTAAACCTTCTTAAACATAAAGAGGGATTCTCATTACTTTAGCCTGAGTTACAATGTTTTGAAAATGAAAGGAATGGTGCGCAAGTCCCAAACTCTACAAATAAAATAAAAAAGAAAGCTGTGAATTTTTTAAAAAAAAAACAAAGCAGGATGCTTCAAACCTTTCTCCTCTTTATTGTCTATTTTCCCTCTTCTTTATCTCTTTTCTCCCTATTCTGCATCAGCCATGTCCTATACTTGATAAAGAGCTCGGGACACTACAGCTCCTACATATCCATCCGTGAACGAGACGAATAAGCATCCTGATATAATGCTAGAAATGGGGCCCGCAGTAAAGATGAAAATAAACGGCCTTGGACACTGTGAAAGATGATCTGGCTCCGACCAAACTGTCGCATGATCCGATGAGGATAGTAGAAGGTGGACAGTCATAAGCCAACTAGAAGAACACTAGGGTGATCCATAGTGGTCAAAGTCATAGAAGGGATCCGTCACCAGGAACACTACCAAGTGATGTCTAGGCCGGTCAAAGAGGACAGATACTGACGCCAAGCTGCCTCAGTACTACATATCTGATAATAGGGACGATGAATGAAAGCTGTAGTACTGTGCCTATCAGTAGGTGATTTCTGTATAAGGTTCACTTCCTTCATCAACCAGATCTGCAATAAAGTTTAAGAAGGAAAATTAATAATGGGACAACTTTGCAGTATATCAAAAAGGGGCTAGAAATGAAGGGTTTTGAATTTACCTAAAAAAGCAAGGGATTACCTGCAAAAGTAGTGGTCCGACCACTGTAGATAGCATCCAGACCCAGCAGTGTCTCGGCTAAGACTAGCGGGACAAAGGCTTTTCCCAACCACATCTGACCTGCAATGTTAACCAGTGCACAGCTAACTCGCCTATCAGAAGGGACGAGAAGATATCGGGCAAGGAGACAGAAATAGAGGGTATAGCGGTGGCGTAGTTAAAAGTCAAGGTTGCTAAGATCGCTAGTAGGACAGAACCTCTCAATGATCCATGGAATGTCAAGGCAGTCGTCAGATGTCAAGAGAGAAGCTTCCATCCTGAACAGGCCACATAGTTGTATTATCTGTTGCTGAGTAGAAAGGAAGAAAGTGGGAACAACAACGGAGCTCCGCAGGGTCTGGTCTAGAATAGCCGCAAATTTCTCCATGGTAGGGCATAACTCCTCCAAAACAAAATGGAAGACATGGGTTTGTGGGTCCCATAACTGAGAAGCAACTTTTAATAATGGTCCTTCAGTCTTTATGGCCATCAGAGAATACAGGGAGTTGATGCCGAAAGAGGCAAAGTTTAGGTGTTCAATATGAGAGAACTCTTCAATCCATTCAGAGAGTGGACCATAGAAATAAGCCATTTTGGATGAAAGTGACAAGAAATGGGGCCTCCAAGACAGTATTTATAAGGCATGAAAAGGCTGGATGTCAAAAGTTTAGAAAGCGGTACACTCGTTGTGGCGATCGTTATCTTGGAGTGTGGAATCGCCAACATAAAAGAACACGGTACAATGACATCACCCTTCTGACTACGCGACTGCCAGGTAACTTTTGACCATTGTGGTGACCGCAATGTTACATTATGGCAACTGCCATGTTGAGAAGTGGCAGACATGTTATGTTTTACAGTTTTATAATCCGTGAAAGTCTTGAGCCTTATATCATGCATCCAAAGTAGTATAAGAAGCAAATAAGTGAAATCCATGCAAATAGATGTATATCAAGAAGTAAATGGCACGAAGGCGCAAATGTAACAGAATGTATCAAAGTGTGAAACTAGGGCACCCAGGCCCAATAATCGATGAAATTGGGACACGTAGGCCCATAAAAAATCAAATGTACTAGAATAAATGTGCAAAAATGTATGTGAGGCTGGGGAACGCAGGCCCATAAAAACTAAATGTGTCTGAATGTTTCATGAAAATCAATGTATCTAAAGGGGTGGGGAAATCCCTCTCATCGCTCATCACCTCCAGCAGACCCGTCGGGAAGAAGGACCGACCTCGTCCGAGCTGACATCTTCGAAAAGCATCTATAGATCATCGCTATCATCACCATCAATGTCGGAGGAGGAGGATACAACTCTTGAGCAACTCCTAGCTCAAGAGACGGATCTTCTAGGATGAGCTCTGGAGGAGGAAGCACGGGATCCACGACCCCGAGATGAGGTTGGGACTAGAGCTGGGGGATAGATTAGGGCCTATGGTGGCACTATGCCAGCTGCTGGTATCGGAGGCTATCAAAAAGAAAGTAAGAAACAGAACAGAGTATAGAAAAGTGCAAAAAAGTTAAAAGGGTGATGAGAATACTCACTATGGCCACTGGAGTGAAAGCAATGCCAGCTGCTCAGACTGTGGCGTCCAACTGACAAATTAGTTCTCTCTGAGCCGTAAGCATCAGCAGCACATGATCTACCCATGCTTGATTAAATTGCAAGGGAAAGAAAGAAGAAAAAAAGATAGTCCAAGAGGGTTAGACGAGTAAAGCAGGAACTAAAAGAAAGGAGTAAAAGTAAAGAACAGACCTGGCCAATCTCGATTCTGAACTTAGAAGTCGGTGGGACTGGAATCGAAAGGGTGAAAAGGAAGCCGTAGGCCAGGGTATAAATATTGTTAGGGTTGGTATACTGAAAATCATGTTTTTAGTATTTAATTTTATTTTTTTAATAAAATTAATTTTCCATTTTATGAGAATCTTTATGAGCAATGTATGTATATCATTTCTTTATTATACATGGATGTTCAATGTTCTGTATAGTATTTAATATGGTGTGTAGAGTACGGCTTGCACACAGAAGATCAGATTTTAAGTTCTTGCAGAATATAAATTTTATGTTCACAGTTTATATAGAAATAGACATACCATCGTTACGACTGTGGCACAGAGTTTTAGTAGGCCTGTCTTGGTTACGGAGAACAGATAATTGTGTCATCTATTGTTCAGACTCTCTGTACTAGTACACTTTGTGTGTATTAAACGGGACATTTGGGATAATTAATTTTGTACTGACAATATAAACTAATTCATGCTCTAAGGTTATTATGAATAGTGCTTATCCTCTTAATCCTAAAATAATTATTGATTTACGTATATTTAATATTCGTTATTTTGATTCATTAGATGGTGCAATCTTATATGGGTTTATATTCCCGGTGAGTTGGATATCGGTATTATTTATATGGCAAATATTAATTATTGACTGAATCCATGTCCCGAAGATCGGGATTGATGATATCCCCTTAAGGATGGTTATAAGTTTTGACCGGGTCAAACCCTGTTGGTGGATTTAATTATCTGGCAGTCAAATAAGTTAAGCGGAAGTGTTTAAGGAATATCAAGATGCCGATTAAATTAAATTGTCAGTAATTAAATTTAATTGGCGGGTATCAAAAATCTTAACGTGGAGAGAAATAGTAAGTATTTAATAATTGTAAAAATCTCTAGTAGGTGTCTGTGTTCCACTAGAAGTCTGACTCATAATTACTCTGCAGGTCCCTACTGTAGCCCTATACATATGCGGGTAGGCTGAACTAGTTTTTGATGATTATATCATTATTATTATGATATTATTTTTGTCTTTCAAGATTTAAATATATCGGGGTTCTGCCGGTATGAGTTCTCGAAGGATCGTAGCCCATACTACATTCGAGGATCGCGTAAGAGAATACAGTAGAAGATCTGATAGGAGTTTTAATTCGGAATCAAATCGTAGTTGAAGAATCGATCGACAAAAAGTATTCTTCTAAATTAACTTTGGTTGCACGGGTTTTATTTTGATCGTTCGACGTCAAAATTTTTTATCTAGAGCCTATTTCGGCGTTTGTCCGTCCAGTTAATTTTTTACCGAAAATCGTTTGCAAAAATAATAATCTTAGCAGTATTGCCTCCAACAAATTGGTATCAGAACCGTTTTATTTTTTATTTATGATTATTGAGGGCCGGATAGATTTAGAACTATTGCGAACTTTATTTTGCAGGCATTCTAATTTCGATTTTATGATCATAATTTATTTTCATATTTGATTGAATGTGTGGATGATGATTAATTAATTTTTTAAATCACGGGAGTTGACTGTGATATATTATTATTTTTAGATCGAATGTGAGCCTACGTGACATAGGTTTCAATGTAAAATATTTTATGGTCTTTAAGTTTTTTTTCATATTTATTAGAAAGAAAAAAATAAGAACAGGTATGGAAGAGCATTGGCTGTGGAGGGAGGCGGCAACCGGCGGTAATTCCAGTGGTTTTAGCTGCGAAGAAATTTCTTTTTTTGCTTTGCAATTTTTTTTCTCTAGAATTGTTTCTTGTTAAATAAAAAAACGCCTAACAGTCCCAAACAGCCGCTGGTTTCCAGCCGATTTCCAAGCAATAAAGAGGCGTTGTAGCTATTCCCAAGCTGCGGAAAAACCAAGCAGTTTTTATCAAAAAAAACTATTTTGGCTTTATTCCCCAAAAGCAAGTGGCGCTTTTCCAACACAGTTTGGGCGCAAGAAGCAATTCCGAGCAAGAAGCAATTCCCAATCAATAGCAAATAGCAGGGCACGGCGCCGGTTTCCAAACAAAGGAGTAGTGCTGGGTGCAGCAATTTTCCAAGTCGTGCACAGTTTTCCAGCAGCGCCAAACACGGCGCCAAACAGGCTGTTTTGGTTGGCTGTGTTTTTTTTTGTTTTGCATCCTAATGGGATTGCAAACCTAGTAGAATTCTGCAGCAACTTAGACACAGGAAGCTGATTCTGAAAATGATCGTTGCAGCTTATCTTCATAACATGAGATTAAAACTTTTTAGAATTTTAAATAGATTATAAAATTGAGATGTTTATCGTGCATTTAATTTAATTTAATTTTATATATTAACTGCATGGAATAAAAAAGATGTTTGATTCAGAAATTAATTTAATTAAAAGATGTTTGCATTTAATTTAATTTTTAATCCTGTTAATTTAATTAATTCAAAAATTTGGTTTTAATTAAAATATTTTGTAATAAAAAATAAAATTATGTTTTTT
>JAUMHN010264330.1:0-19388 GCA_032360265.1 Heliamphora ciliata
AAAATCATATTTTTAGTATTTAATTTTATTTTAATAAAATTAATTTTTTATTTTATGAGAATCTTAATGAGTAATGTGTGTATATAATTTCATTAATGTTATATATGGATGTCCTTTATTTTATACAGTATTTAATCTGGTGTGTAGAGTACAACTTGCACACAGAAGATCAGATTTTAGGTTCTTGCGGAATATAAGTTAATTGTTCACAATTTAGATAGAAATAGACATACCATCCGTACGATTGTAGCATAGAATTTTAGTAAGCCTGTCTTGGTTACGGAAAATAGATAATAGCGTCATCTATTGTTCTGACACTCTGAGCTTGTACACTTTGTGTGTATTGAACAGGACACATTAGGATTATTAATTTTATACTGACTATATAAATTAATTCATACCCCAAGATTACTATGAATAGTGCTTATGCTTTTAATTCTAAAATTATTATTGATTTGTATATATTTAATATTCGTTGTTTTGATTTATTAGAGGGTGCGATCTTATATAGATCCATATTCCCGGTGAGTTGGATAACGGTATTATTTATATGGTAAATATTAATTATTCACGGAATTCACGTCCCGAATGATCGGGATTGACGATACCCCCTTAAGAAAGGTTATAAGTTTTGACCGGGCCAAATCTTGCAGATGAATTTGATTATCTAGCGGTTAAATAAGTTAAGCAGTAGGGCTTAAGAAATTTTAAGATTCCTATTAAATTAAATTGTCAGTAATTAAATTTAATTGGCGAGTATCAAGAATCTTAACGTGGGGAGAAATGTCAAGCATTTAAAAATATGAGCTTAATGCAAGATGGTCTTGAGATTATGGGTTATAGTGCAATTATAGTTCTTTAGTGGTGCGAATTATAATTTAATATTTTATAAAAATTGTAGAAACCGCTACAAGGTTTTCATAATTATAGATACCGCTGTGAAGTTTATTTAATTATAGAAACTGCTGGATGGGTATTTGTGTCACACTAGAAGGCTGATTCATAATTACTCCACAGGTCCCTACTGTAGCCCTATAAATATTTAGATAGGCTGAATCATATTCATAACTTGTCTTCAAAACTAAAGCTGACCAGGTTCTGCCAGTACGAGTTCTCGAAGGATCATAGCCCACACTACGTTTAGGAATCGCATAAGGAAAAACAGTAAAAGGTCATACGGGAACTTTAACTCGGAATAAAAAATCGTAGTTGGAGAATTGACCAAAATGTATTCTTCTAAATTAACTATGGTGGCACGAATTTTTATTTTGATCGTTCGATATCAAAAGTTTTATCTGGAGCCCATTTTGGCATTTTCCCGTCCAGTTACTTTTTATCGAAAATTGTTTATAAAAATAATGATCTTAACAGTTTTAACAGACCAGGGTAACACTACTGCAAGAATCACCAAGAAAAGAAAAGGCATAAACAAAAGAATGAATAAGCGCTCAGGAATGGAAACAAAGGAAATGAGAAGAATACTTACCACCTTAATGACCTATAGAGCGCATGGGGTTTCAGCCGCTCGAAGCGTAGCGTTCTGCTAACACATCAGAACTCGTAGATAGTCATCCAGCTACTCTCGAGTCATCTGCAAGTGAGAAGTCAAATATTCAGCAAGATAATAAAAGAGCATGAGTAAAAGGGAAAGTGTGTGAAATGGAAAAGTAACCTGTGATGGAGCGGTAGTGAAAGGAAACTCACAACTTGGTGGGATGGACACGGTAATGCTGACCGGGAATCTGGTCACCACCACGCTCACATCACAAGGGAGCATCGGAATGCCAAGTGCTCCAGCTGCAGCTTCTTCTCCTGCTGCTGGTGCTGCCAGTGCGGCAAGTGGGTCCTCTGTATCCACAGGTTGGGGACCAAGTTGGTCCATCAGGTGTGCTCTTGCATACGCAGTATAATCACCCACTGCCTCTAACTGACTCTAGGTCACAACCCCAACAGTATCTATGATAATGTCTAAGCCGCACATGGTGTAGGTATTACGCATCTTAGCAGGAGGTGGCTTGGGATCCAAAAGTGGTCGTAGCCCAAAGAATGGCTAATCACTCTCTCACCCAAATACCACTCCGCATATAATGGTCCCATTAGTAGGATCTAGGAAGTGCTCACGACATGACTATCCATTAGATCTGTGCCCATTTGCTCCTCCATACCCCTTCAAACATCCTAGTGCACCTGAAAAGGTGATATCTTGTTAGCAATCATATAGAAAAGTAAGGAAAACGAAAGAAAAAAAAAGGATATATTTGCTCTATGGTCAATCTATCTCAAAAGAGGCAAAAATAGTTCAAAACCCTTTTCCCTGCCTTCCTTCCCCTAAATCTCTGAGTCCACCGTGCACCTTGAGGAATGACTAGAGGTTCTGAGTGCGAATTCGCAGGACATGCATCCCGAGGAACTCATAACTCCAGAGCTACAAAAATAACAAATTATATGAGTTGGAAATACAAGCATATTTGAATAAAAAGTGCAAAATAAATGGGAAAGATGCCAAGGTTGGTTTACCTCTCTAACCCTCCAGTACCTCACCATGCTCATCTCCTCTAGCACTTGTGTAACGACCTTCATAAAGCCGTATAAGGTGGCTAGAGCAGCACCACCCCAGTCATACATACCAATCTAATCCATGTGACGCATAACTCCTAGATAGTGTAGATAGATAGTATTCTCCTTATTCATAAATAAGGATATACCAAAGATGTGCAATAGATAGTCTCAGGCTACCCACTTGAAGTGGCATCACTCGGTACATTGAAAGAACTAGAATTAACCGTAGAGCTAAGTACACTAAACTCGACCCGTATCCATCATAGGGGGTACGGTGCCCATGAAGTATGTCAGAACCTTGAAACGGATGCCAGTGATCATTGAAAAGTTGAGTGAAGTCAAAGTAGCCTCAAAAGTTATGAAATGAAAAGTGTTAGCAGTGTCCCACCACACAGTTAATTCTATCATTTGCACCCGATCATTGCAAGTATTATCTAGCAATAGAATAAATCGGCCAAACTCGCACCATTGACTAAAGCTCGACTCTGAGCAGGGAAAGCCCGGTACCACACCAAGGCCTTTCCTAAACCACCAAAGCCTTGGATGCACCACCCAGCCTGCAAAAGCAAAAGATGCTTTAAAACAAGTAGAATAATTGGAGAAGAAAATAGAAAAGACAGAGATTTTCCTTAACCATAGTAAGACGTGAAACGTCATCTAAGTACCTGTACCCTAGTGATACGTGAAGTTTCACCTAGGTTCAGTGTTCAAACTCTAAGATATGTGAGATGTGTCTAGGTTTTCCAAACCCTATTAGGATGTGAAACATCGTCTAGTGTTCAAACCCTAAGACACGTGAAACGTGTCTAGGTTTTCTAAACCATAGCAAGATTTGAAACATCGTCTAGGTACCCATATTCAAACTCTAAGATACGTGAATGTGTCTAGGTTTTTCAAACCCTAGTAAGACGTGAGGTGTTGTCTAGGTACCAACACCCTAGTGATACATGAAATGTCGCCTAGGTTTAGTGTTTAGAAATTCGTGAAATGTCTTCTGGGTACCTGCGTAAAATGTCCCTTAAGTCTCGTGTTCAAGTTCCTAAGTTTCATTAAACATGCTTCAGTCATAAAAGCTAAGTTTCGGCAGTGCACAAAAGGTTCCCTAGAGTTAGTGCCTAAGTTCGAAGTGTGAAAAAGGTGTAAATATGCTTAGAATTTGGAAAGTCAAGTATCACAATCAAATAGTCGATCCTTTAAACTAGGGGCAATGTTTGGGTTTGATCCGTTTTAAAACATACATGCTTGTTTAAGTTTGGACTTTAAGTTTGAATTTACATGCATTCTATATTCAGTTCAATACTAGTAAAGAAAAGAAAAGAAAAAAAAAAGGAAATGAAACTATTAAAAGAACATTAAACCATTATTAAAAGAAAATGAACAAAAAGAAGAAGGAAAGGAAAATGGAATGCTAGTATTAATTTTAAAGATTAAACTAAAATTTAAAGAAAAGACAAAGCTTAAGCTATATTGAAAATAATTAGGCAGTCATTAGAAAAATATGGATGTAGTATTAACAAAAAGAAGAAGGAAAGGAAAATGGAATGCTAGTATTAATTTTAAAGATTAAACTAAAATTTAAAGAAAAGACAAAACTTAAGCTATATTGAAAATAATTAGGCAGTCATTAGAAAAATATGGATGTAGTATTAACAACTATATCCACATAAGTGTAAGTGCATTAGCTTATGACAATAACAACATCAAAAGTTGTATTGTCAATTTATGTTAGCACTAATTAATAGATTTAATAAACTTAATGCAAGTAAGCAAATGAACAAAACAAGTAAGCTAAATAAGCTAAAACCTGAATTCAAACATAAATGTTGTAATTATAAGCAATATAAGAACATAATTAAGATGAAACAATCAAATTAACCCGGTCACTCCAAAGAGCAAGAAAATGGAGTTAGAAAGACCGGGGATCTAAGCAAAGTACCTGGATCGCTAAGGAATCCTCGAGTCGGAAAATGGAAATTCGTTCCTCGGGCAATGATCCAAGATGGGGTTTCAGTATCGGTCGAAGGTTCGGCTCTCGGTACTTCGGCAGGGTTTCAGCGTTGGCGCTCGGATTGCTCGGTGACTCAACAGAGCTTCTCTCACTAAACCTCTCACTAAAATCCTCCCCTAAAAATGTACGCTTGGGTATGGTATTTATAGAATTCTTCAACTAATGGGATGCTACCACGTTCTGGGACAGGCTAGGTCATTTGAAGTTGGCGGTTGCCAGGTTTGGAGATGATGGTCGCTGTGTTTGAAAAGGTTCCGCAAGGTTCTATCGGCGGTCGCCAAAATGAAAGTTGGCGATCGCCAGGTTGAAGGTGGCGGTCGCCACTTTTGGTTAGGAATTTCAAGAGGTTCTATTGGTGGTCGCCTCAATGAACATGGCGGTCGCCAGTTTTGGGAATAACTTGCATAGCAAGTTATTGGTGGTTCAACATAATTTCAGTGGTTTGAAGGTTTTGGTTCAAATACCGAGCTTGGATCATTTTTTGAGGATCGTACTAAGGCACCATTCCAACTGTTTTCATCATTGGATTCTCCTAAGATTAGGCAAGGTCAAATTAGGGTGTCTACAGGTTCAAATACTGAGCTTAGATCATTTTTCGAGAATCATACTGTCGTTTTTATCATCGAATTCACCTAAGATTAGGCGGGATCAAATTGGAGTGTCTACACTTGGGCTATGGATACATCTATATCAATATACTTGGGTTGGGATGCATGTGTGGTACCGGTTGGTCGGGTTTTACGATAAAATGGGTTTTGTACATAAAACGATGGTCTTAAAAGAACAAGAATGGGTATCTGAGGGTTGTGATATGACATGGTCATCATTTAAAATTCTAAGCATTTAGAAGTGAAACATAGGTTTCAAACTTGTATATATGCATATGATTGGTTTATTTCATTTTCTCCAAATGTTATGATCACGATTGAATTAATTTTGTGTTGGTACTTCAAGAAGTTAATAAATGAAATGTGAATCATAAGAAAATATGTATTGAAGTTTATGATGCATGTGTCTTGAAAAGAAACTTGAATACTTAAATGGAATATGATTTGAAAATAAAATGGAAAACTAAAAATTGAAATCGAAATGACGACAATATGTGAAAATGATTGGGAGAGGAACCAACTGTGGGTTGGACTCTCGGGTTGTGAAAATGAAAGTAATTAACAAATAATGAACCATGTTTGGATTGATGTGAATTAAGTTGGGCTTGAATAGCTCCGCGGTGAAAGATCAGAAATTTGCCCAAAATGGGGATCACATACCCACGGGTTTGCCCCCGAAATGTGATGGTTGTGTCGTAATAAGTTATAGAGCGACCTATTCCACAATGGCTTTGTATAGCCTATTGGGGCAAATGGGACGATGTTTCTATATGATGCATCCGACGCCGGTTCATTGGTTATAATACGGTTTTGTGAGAAACCAAGTAATGAGAAAGTAATATGGATAATGGGAAAGAACGAAATGTTTTAAAAAAGACCCAAGGAATGAGAATAATGGAATAAAGAGTTGATGTTATAACAAATGATTAAATGAATGGGATAAGTTGGTGTGCGTGGGTGTGTGCGTGTGAACGGATAACTAATTGATGAAACTTGTATTTTTACTTCGGTTGCACCTATCGCACCTCACAAATCAAGCATAACATTTGAGTTAGTCTTTATCCTACGAGCTCCGGCTCACGTATGTATACTAAACCATTTCAAGTTTTGAGGATTAGAGGTGATACCAGGGCAAATGATGCACTTTGAAAAAGGCTAGAGGAAAGACCTAGTGTATCTTTTGTATTTTTTGTTGTGTTTGTACATAAACTTAAGTGGATAATTGTAATGATATTATTGTTATAAATGAACTCTTGAAAACTCAAAGCATTTGTTTGGAATTTGATATGTACGAGAATATGGTTTCTTAAAGAATTTTTTTTTTTTCAAATATGTTTTGAAATCAAACCTATAGTGAAACAAAAGTTGTAGTTGATGACTTTTAGGCAGGACGGTTTGGTGTTGGTTCATGAGTCCCCGGGGTTTGGGGAGTGACAAAATGGTAACAGCGCTCTAGGTTCGAATACCTAGGAGCCTTGAGAAGTAACAATGACCATTATATGTGAATTATTTGATGAGATTAGGCACCATTACATGGCATGAATTGTATGCTTGCATAGGCTTGCGGTTGAATTGTCTTGCGTATGTTATGTGTTTATATGAGCATAGAGGTCGAGTCTTAGGGTGATGTGGCATGCCATTTGGCGTCTGATCAATTACTTTGGGGTTCGAAATTAAAAAGCATTTGGCCCATGTTCTTTCTATGAGAAATCAAAATTAGTTACCCGAATTGTCACGTTACTCTGAGGTTTTCCCTTAGTGTGTAAATATGTGTTGATGTGATGTGACTAGGTGGTGGGTAGTGTATAGCTTGGTTTTAGAAGGTTAAGTTGAGTTTAACCTAGTTGGGTTTTGTGATATCCTTGTTATAGAAGTTATGCCCGTAGACCTAGGCCGAGTTGTGGTCCGGGTGGTGGTATAGGTTGTGGAAGTGCGACCCGGTGGTTAGTGATTGTGGTGGATGTAAGCTTGCGAGATGAGCATTGATTGTTTAGAGTGTGTTGTACCTAGGTGAGCTGGGGGTGATCGTAGTTAGTTGCTCGTTATGTGTTGTGCTACCAGTAGCCTGACGAATAAGTATGGTAGAGTGTTTGAAACCTCTTGGAGGTTGTTTGTTTGTGGTCGGATATGAGGTGTGATTTTAGGCGCGTTGAGGATTATGTACATCATGAGCCGTGCTATGCCTTGAGCCGTGTGTCCTGGGATTGGGTATGGACGGGAGCATAGTGGATGGGAGCATAGTGGACAGGCGCGTAATAATCTCTTGCCTAAGGTGTGTTAGAAAGTTTAAACTTAGATAGTGTTTGGGAATGTCCTTTACCCTATGGGGTGTTGTTGGTAGCTCTAGCGGTGCCAGATAGTTTTGAGAGTCTGTTGATGACCCTTAAGTTTCTTTTAAAGCATATTACTAAGCTACATTCTTCGATAGGAGTCAGGAGTTGTACGATGATGAGTATGTGGGTTGGGGATGTTGTCGATGGATCGATTCTCGAGTGCTATACATGTATGTATGGTGAGATGTATATCGGTGGTAATTTTTGTGTGGTAAATGATGATTTGAGGTTGTTTGAAAAGTTTTACGGAGTAGAGTTCGTGGCTTAGGTTGTCGTTTTTAAGATTAGGAGACTATGTAAAATACGTAGTGTTTGGTGAGAATGTGGGTGTGGGTGTGAGTGTGTGAGGTTTATGGGGCATGTGATAAATGTTGTTAGTATAGCTGACTCGATCATTTTAGGATGACGTGTTGATGGGTGGAGATCCCTTAAGGGGATGAAGACGGTGGTCTATATCTGGCCTATGGCCTAGATGTGGTGGTGTTATTTTACCCTTAAGGGCGAGTGGTAGGGTGGTGCCGTTTGCTCTAGAGTTGGTGAACGAGGTTAGTTTTGTTTGTGTTGCATGTAGTTGATTTCATGTTCGGATAGTTGTGTGCCGATGGTACTCGTGTAGTGACATAAGAGACAAGTGTTCTCGGTTGAACGTATTGTGTTTTCTAATGGGTGTACCAAAACCATGAGCTCGAGATTGTGGCGTGATTTTTTTTGCCTACCCATTTGGTTGTTCCCTACCTGTGAGTAATCGAGTTGGTGTGATGTGACCCCGTGAGGAGATGTTCTGAAGTGATACAAGTATGTGTGGTGTTATTCCTTAGTGGTTAACCGATGATGGTCTTATGGACGAGTGCAATGCATTGTTGGGATGTAAAGGAGTGAACGATAGTTAATGTGGTTGAGTAGAGATCTAAGTGTGAAGACCCAATGCGACGAGTAGTATACTCATTGTGAATGGTTGCCCTAAAAGGTAGTGATGTTGAGTAAGAGTCGAGCCTAGGGTTAATTCATGGTTTCTCTAGGAAGAGAGATGTTTCATAATTAGTTATCCAGTGTGATTGTTCTTCCTTAGTGGGAATTAAACGTTAGGATTGTATGAGTGTGGGATCGTTTGCCCGTGGTTCCTTAAAGAGCCCATTTTCTTTACCCTGTGAACCCGAGCATTTGGGTGACGTTTATGAAAATGTAACCTAATTTGTATGGAATGTCGATAGCTTTAACTCTCGTTGGATGAGATCCTTAAGGGAGTTTAGTAATTGAATTATTTACGTGGTGAAATTCTCGAGTATCAGTTTTGTGGGATTTCTACGAGAATACAGGTCCATGGTTTGGTCGTTATCCTCGTGATTAGGAGATCGTGTTTGGAAACTGTGGGGGGTACATGAGGCCTGAAAGGACCATAGAAGGGTTCGATAGTGTTGTTGGCCTAGTGCTAAGACGGTGTATTCTGAGTATGATATATCTGGAGATTGTTTGTGTTTGGCCTCAGGTTCAGAGGTGGGTATGTTGTTTGCCCATGAGAACGAAGTGTGGAGTAATAAGGTTCAGTAGTATACCGTGTGGTTTGGGTGGCCTAGGGTAACAGGTGAAAAATTGTGGGTTAAGATGTCTGTGACAGATGTGTGCCTGGGGAGCAAAAGTGCATAAGACGTCTGTAAGGTCACGGGAGTTATTAGTAACTTTGGATGAAAGGTCACAGGATTGGATTTCCTTTGTTTAGTGTCGTGCGCTTTCTATGTGAGTCGCTTGGACAGTGGGCTCGAGGCCGTGACATGGCTATAATTTGCTTATTGAGAGTTAGGTTAGTAAAGCGTAACCTTGTGAAGTGAGATCTTGGCATAAAGGGAATGTTAGTGTTGTGTCTCCGTGTATGACTGGCAACGAGTTTGTAATCTTATGGGATGTGTTGTATGAGGTATGAGGATTGATGGTGTTCGTGTGTGTGCGAATGAGGTTTGAGAGTCGAGAAGCTTCGTGTAGCGAATGATCTAGGTAGCAGGATTGGGGTCGACAATAGTTGTGTAACTATGGTCGATGCAGCCTTAAGGTGAGATTTACAAGGTTCGTTGGGGGCTAAGTGTTGATGGGTACTCGGAGTACGTTGAGGTTGGATCATGGTTCCTGGTTGGCCGTTTCTTTCTTAGGAAGAAGATACAGTTGTCATGCGAACAGTTGTGATGTGCGGACTGCTCCACCTTGGTTAGGTGTAACTGTTAGGATCGTTGGTTGATTCTTAGTCGGGTTGTTTCAAAAGATGGGAGTCTCCGTGAATTGGTGTCCGTGCTGTGATCCGTGAGTTTGTACGTAAGGAATGGGTACCACTAGGATCGGGTGATGGGAGGACTAAGTTCCTCATGAGTTTTTTGGGTGGAGTTTATTTGCTCTACCATGTAAATGTAAGTGTGTAGGGTGTGTTCCCTATGAGATTGGGTTAGTAGACCAGAAATGTTTGTCCTTGTTGACAAGGGAGTTAGTGTTAAGACATAGAGTCCTTTTCTGCAATGATTAACTGAAAATCGTTAATCGTTGTGTGCATCTTGCTTTGGGTTATGTGGATATGGTTGTACCTCTAGCTCTTGGCAGAGTGAAAATTTTGTTGGAACCTTGCGGTTGAAATATTCACGTGGTGGGTTTCTGATAGGCTCTTATGAGTCTGGATTTGTGTTCTGATTCACGCTTTGGACTACTCAGAGATCTTAAAGTGCGAAGAGCAGTTCTACCATTTGAAGGGAAAGCGTGAATGTATATGATAGTATCGATGAGTGGGGTAATGTAAATGCGGAAGATCACTAATTGTCTAGTTTAGGGCATTGTAGACTTGAGAAACCGAGAGGTATGTGTATGGCGTCATAACGAGGGATGTGAATCAGTTCGTATAGGTAAGAGTATACCTATGAGGCGTTTGACTCATGTGGTGTGCTTAATCCTAATGACTCACGGAGTTCAGAAGGCAGTGTTAGTTTCGATGGTTGAAGGACTAGAGCGATACAGTGCAAATAGTGAGATGGTTTTATGTTTGTGGTGGTTAGTTGGCCGTAAGGGCATGGGCGATTTTTGGAGGTAATGAGTGTAACCCACGAGAACAATGTTCGAGTTTCTGTACATGTATTTAGGTTGGAGGAGTAGTCCTCGATATACGTTGGAATACGGCAGTGAATTAGACTATGATTTGACGAAGTTGAGAGAATCTTCGTGGTGGTAAGACCTGTGACGCATAATGCTGTGGTTGAGAATGTTTATTCTTTGGGAACAAGTATGTGACATGAGATGGTGGTCATAGAGGGATAGTCGGTGACCAATGAAGGAGTGGTTGACTCCAGCTCTGGTGTTAATTTTGGATAAGAATTGATATCGTGCTAAACGATGAACTGTTTTAGATTGGTTAAGCCTGGTATGAGTACAACCTTGCAATCAGTTTGATGATAGATGGATGATTCTAGTGTTTGCAAAGTATTCATATTTTAAAGTTAAGCCTAATGTTAGTGTACCACTTTTGGGGGACAAAGGCATGTTAGCATCCTTACTACGACACGGTGTTATGATATTTTGTTTTGAAATTTTTGAGTGCTCTTCTAGAAGACTGTTACTATAGACGCAGCTGTTCTTGATGTAGTCTTGAGTCATATCGTCTAGAAGGAACGATCAGGATCGTAGATTAAGAAAGATTCCATGTAGACCTAACGATTAGCGAATTATGTGGACAGATATTAAGATTAAAAGAAAGTTTAGTGTGATGTGAGACAAATTTAAGGGACGAAATTTCTAAAGGGGGGAAAGTTGTGACGACCTAGTGTGTGTTTATTTTGTTCTTCCATGATTTCGGTTAAGTGGGGAGACATAATTAAATTTGGGCATGGGTGCTATAAAATTTTGCTCGTTAACGGTTGAATTAATGATATGTAAAAGTGAAGTTGAGATACATAGTGATGAATGATATTGATATGGCCGTGTTAATGGAAAATTCAAAATAATAAAATGTGAGCAAAGTTAAAAGTTTGAGATGAGTTTTTGAAAAATTCACAGGATTCAGTTTCAGGGGTCACTGCTCGAGCAATGGTCTGTCTGCTCGAGCAAACTAACGAAAAATGTTTAGATAATTCTCGAACATTGGAGAGAAATTGGGGAAATATATTTATATCCCACATATACCAGCCCACGTGAGACCCACCTTTCACTCTTTTGTCATCTCTTCTCTCTTCTCTTTCTCATCTTGTGGGAGAACTACCACCACCACATGAAACCCTAACCCTTTACCCTCCAAAATTGAAGATTGAAGCTAGATTGGGAGCAAGTAAGGTTAGAAATCAGGCTTTGGAGCAAGAAGGTGAGAGATACAGCATCAAGGAGCCAAGAACTCCCACAATCTAAACCCTAGGTGGGGAGATTTAAAGATATTTCAAGCTTTTGAGCAATCTAAGGTAGGACCTAGACTATCTCTTATGTTTTGCGTTGATTTAAGTTGATATTTTGATTGTGTGAGTGAAATCTAGCTGATTCCAAGCATGATTGAAGAATTGATAGGGTTATGTGTGGGTTGAGTTGGGTTTTATGAAAAGTGGGATTTTTGAGAAATGATAAACCATGATTTTGTGAATTTATCGTATAAAAAGGGGTTTATAACACTTGAAACTCAATGTTTTGGGGGTGGAAATAGAGATTTGAAGCATAATTGTGAATGTTTATGTGTTTTAGGGTTTAGAACTCAAAACAGAAAAAGTTCTAGGGTTTTTTCGGGTTGTAGCGTGCTCGAGTAGAGCCCTGTCCGATCGAGCTATCTTATGGCAGGGAGCTTGGACGCTCGAGCACCCCTTTGTCCGCTCGAGCGGACTAGTTGTGCACGGCCAACTTTAACTGATCATATCACCCTCATTCAGACTCCGAATTGGGTCATTCTTATATTCAAATGCAAGTCTCGAAAGTCTTCTTTTCAATAACACTACTCTTACAATAAAATTCGTTTTGAGGAAAAAGTTATGACTAAAATAGTGAGGGTATGTCAAATTTTTTTAATCGCTTTTCGTCCGTTTTTAGCCGAATGTCATGGAAAATGTTATTTTTCATCATCATTGGACTTTATACCTATACCAATATACTTGGGTTGGGATGCATGTGTGGTACCGGTTGGTTGAGTTTTACGATAAAGTGGGTTTTCTACATAAAATGATAGTTTTGAAAGAACAAGAATGGGTATCTGAGAGTTGTGATATGATAAGGTCATCATTTAAAATTCTAAGCATTTAGAAGTGAAACATGGGTTTCAAACTTGTATATATACATATGATGGGTGTATTCCATTTTTTCCAAATGATATGATCACAATTGAATTAATTTTGTGTTGGTACTTTATAAAGTTGATAAAAAAAATGTGAATCAGGAGAAATTATGTATTGATGTTTATGATGCATGTGTCTTGAAAAGAAACTTGAATGCCCAAACGAAATATGATTTTAAAATGAAATGGAAAACTAAAAATTAGAATTGAAATGATGACAATATGTGAAAATGAATGGGAGAGGAACCTGATGTGGGTTGGACTTTTGGGTTGTGAAAATGAAAATAATTAATGAACAATGAACCGTGTTTGGATTGATGTGAACTAAGTTGAGCTTTAACAGTTCCACGGTGAAAGACCGAAAACTTGCGCAAGATGTGGACCACATGCCCACGGGTTAGCCCTCGAAATGTGGTGGTTGTGTCGTGATGGGTTATAGAGCGACCCATTCCACAACGACTTCGCGTGGCCTGTTGGGGCAAAATGGGGCGATGTTTCTATAAGTTGCGTCCGATGTCGGTTCATTAGTTGTAATACGATTTTGTGAGAAATCAAGTAATGAGAAAGTAATATGGATAATGGGAAAGAACGGAATGTTTTGAAAAAGGCCCAAGGAATGAGAATAATGGAATAAAGAGTTGATGTTATAACAAATGAATAAATGAATGGGATAAGTTGGTGTGCGTGGGTGTGTGTGTGTGAACGGATAACTAATTGATGAAACTTGTATTTTTACTTCGGTTGCACTCATCACACCTCACAAATTATGCATAACATTTGAGTTAGTATTTATCCTATGAGCTTCAGTTCACGTATGTATGCTAAACTATTTTAGGTTTTGAGGATCAATGGTGATACCAAGACAAAGGATGCATTTTGGGAAAGGCTAAAGGCAAGACCTAGTGTATCTTTGTATTTTGTACTGTGTTTGTACATAAACTTAAGTGGATAATTATAATGATATTATTGTTGTAAATGACTTCTTGAAAACTCAAAGTATTTGTTTGGAATTTGATATGTACGAGAATATGGTTGCTAAAGAATTTTTTTTTTTTCAAATATGTTTTGAACTCAAATTATAGTGAAACGAAAGTTGTAGTTGATGACTTTTATGCGGGACGGTTTGGGGTTGGTTCACGAGTCGTCGGGGTTTGGGGCGTGACATAAACCATTCCACGTGTGATTCATAAACCATTCCGTTTGGCTTTAAAATGCTTACCAGGTGCATTCCAAGAATTATGATGGTGCCGCAACTTTGCTTTTCTTTTCTTTTCTTTTTTTTTTCTTTCTTTGTTCTTCGTGTTTTCTTCCTTTTTTCTCGATTACATAAAATCAAAAAAATACAAGAACTAAAAATTAAAAAATTATTATTATTTTTACATTGATGTTATGCCTCTGAGGAGTTTACAATCAATTTACCACAATCAACCCTTGTGGTTAAAAAAAATTAATAATTATTATTCAAACCATGCAATCAAATATACAAAATAAATAATAACCATTAAAAGTTGGAATTAGATTGCTTGCAAAACTAAGTTAGTACAATCTAAATCTATTCGAACCCATGATAAAATCATACATAATCAAAAACGACTTTGATACCAATTATTGAGACAAGCTGCCAAGATCCTAAAATTATGCTATGATTTTAGTCAAAAAAACATTCGGGCAGGCAAACACCAAAACAAGGTCTAGATTAAAACTTTTTGATATTGAACAATCAAAATAAAACTCAGCATATACTCCCACAGTTAGATTAGAACTATACCATACGAAATTTGATAGGATTAATTTCAGTTGCTGCAATAACTTTTAGTCTAGAATCGTTCGCGGTTGTATACTTCAAATAAAAGCTCCAAATTCAAGTCTTCTACTGTATTCTCGAATGTAAAAGACACGACGTAGTGTGAGCCACGATCCCCATGTTCTTCAAAATTTTGACTAGCCAACTGTAGAATTTGTGGAAACCCTAACTGTAGAGATTAATTGTTGGTTAGGGTTTACATAACTGCATATATATAGGGTTACAGCAGGGACCTGTAGAGTAAATATGACTTAGACTCTAATGTAATTATGAAAACTCACCTCAATCCAGAAATAATTTCATAAAAATATTAATTACAATTCATTCCACTAAAAAATTATAATTACACTTCCAGCCATATTCTCAAAACTAAATATTCGAGCTCATATTATTAAATTATTATTTATTCTCTCCACGTTAAAATTTTTTATACCCGCCGATAAAATTAAATTACTGACAATTATATTTAATCAATTTCTTAAATAAATTTCATAAGATCTTCCGCTTAACTTATTTGACTGCCGGATAATTAAATTCACCTGTAGGGTTTGATTTTGTAAAAAATTATAAGCTTTCTTAAGAGGATATCATTAATTCCGATCTTTTAGGACGTGGATTCCGTCAATAATTAATATTCACTATATAATTAATATCGTTTTTCAACTCATCGGGATTATAGACCCATAAAATATCGTACCATTAATAAATCAAAATAACGAATATTAAATATACGTAAATAATTAATTATTTCGGGATTAAGAGTATAAGCACTCATAATTAATAATCATGGGTTGTAAATTAATTTATATAGTCAGTATAGAATTAATTACTCCAACGTGGTCTTATTCAATACAACAAAGTATACTGACACAGCGAGTCAGAACAATAAACGACGCTATTATCTATTCCCTGTAACCAAAACAGGTCTACTAAAACTCTGTACTACAGTCGTACCGATAGTTTGTCTAATTCCATCTAAACTGTGAATCAAAAACTTATATTCCATAAGAACCTTTAATTTGGTTTTCTATGTGCAAGCCGAACTCTACACTCCAAATTAAATATTATGTAGAATAAAAAATATCTATGTACGACATTAAATAAATAATAAAATGCATACATTACTCATTAAGATTCTCACAAAATATAAAATTAATTTTATTAAAAAAATAAAATTAAATACTAAAATTAAAATCATAATTTTTAGTATACAACCCTAACAATCACCTCACACACATATCTTTTAAACTTAACATACTAATATCCAATAACTTTGATACATTAAATATAATTCTTCCACAAATAAATAAACAAACAAATAATATGGGATGGCAGGTTAATAAAGTAGAAAGAAATCTTAAAATCCACATTGATACAGCCAAAAATCATAGCCGCAACTTCCCAAATTCAACCTTTGTTTTGAGGGATTTAAAAATTCAAACTTTCACTAAAATTTTTAAAAATTTACAAGTAGCTAATTTAAGATATCCTCTACAGTGAAGAAATTCTTTTTGTCAATCTTGCTTCTAAAACTGAGTTTTATTTAAAATAAATAAAGGTGACAGATTTGGTCTGTCTTAAAAATAGGGGGACAAAATGTCACCTTGCTTTAAAAATCCAAACAATACCCTTATCCATATGTATAATTTTTGATAATTTTTTTTAAAAATGTAATTGGATATTAGGGAATTCTGAGATTTGACATTGCTAAAAAAGACTTAGTAGTTTAGGGAAAATAATATTTTTACTGCAATGTATCTGGATCTGGCACACCTTGGGAAAATATAACAACTATTTGTGTACTAGCGTTTTCCGAGTGAATTAAGTGGAGTTGAAAAGATAAGAAAAAAATTTGACTTCTCCCACTAGTTTGACGCAAAAGTCATTTTCTAGAAGAAATGACACTATTTCAAATTTGGTTGTTCAAAATACTATTTTAGTCATTTCGGGATTTAAACTTTTTAATTAATGTGAAGAACTTGAATTTAGGATCCATAGAAAATCATGTTTGCAAAGGAGATATATATGAGGCTACATTAAAATTTTTGAGATTAAATGGTTAAGATTTGACTTAAAAAAAATTTCATGCAAATTAAGAAATTTATGTTGGATTCATATGATTGTACATGAAAATAACACATGCACAACTTTTGTGGGTCTTGATTCTTTATTGCATCGTTCTATCCCTCATATATATGATTTATAAATGAGTTATAAACCATATTTAAGAATCAAAACTCAAACAAAAAGAGTTTTAAATAAAAAAAAATGGAAAAATTCGTTCATATCTCCATCTCATGAGAAAGAGATGAGGCATGAACTTCCCTTGAGTTTTGAGGACCAAGGATTAGCATAATATATATATATATATATATATAATTTCTACCTTATATGAATTGGAATATGAATGGGGAGCAAAATTTATGAAGAAGTCCTTTTAAAAGGACGAACAACACCTTCAAGCCTTCTCCTCCTTTCTTTTTTCTTCTTTCTTCTTCCTTCCCTCTTTCTCTACTTTCTCTCACTCAAACTCACTCTATTCTCTCTCTATATTTCAGCCAAGGGAAGGATAAGCGCTGAAGATTATATGCAAGAAGAGGTTGTATGGGTGCATGATGAAGGGTGTAAGATGAACCAATGAAATTGCATGCATTAATTTCTTACATGATATGACTCATGAAAGTTTTTTTGGGATTTCTTGCATGGGGTGATGGGTGGCTGGCCAGGAGAGTTGTGAGGCTAATTATGGCCCAAATTTTGTATATATAATTGTATAAAATATGTTTTTGTGGATATAAATATACTATCTTGCGAAAAAACACTTAAAAAAAGCTTAAAATAGAAATGTAGTCATTTTTTTGTATTGTAATTATTTAATAAAAACATGGTTGGCACTATATATTTATAATTTAAAAGTATTATTATAATAATTGAATATATACATATAGGTAGCATAAGTCAAAATAAGTTTTTTGGCAAGAATTTCTAATAGGAGTGTTCAAAAAACTATTGAAACTATTTAACCGGTCCAAACCGATCCAAATTGTATAGTTTTGTTTGATTTTTTTGCTAAACAGTTTGGTTCTGGTTCCAAATAATTAGGAATCGTTCTTTATGGTTCGGTTCCCAAATTAAGTTTCAAAAAATCGCTTGGAATCAAATCGATTAATTACTTATTAATAATATTTGTATTATTTATTATATATAAATAAAAAATTAAAAAATACTATTTATTTTATTTCACTTCTTTTTTAATTTCATTTTTTTATTTTTTTATTTTTTCTCATAATATCGTAATATTATATGATTTATAAACTATTTGTAATAGATGAAAAAATAATAAAATATAATTCATAATTTATAAAAACAAAAATAACTATTTGTAAGAATACGAAGAAAGTGCTAAAAGAAAATGTAAAATAAAATAATATAAATAAAGAAAAAAAATTTAATAGAAAAATAAAATAAATAAATGTATAATTTTTTTAACATAAAATAGGCAACAAATACTTATACTTAAAATCGCTGTTCCAAATCGAAACCGAACCGTTATTTATCAGTTCGGTTTGGTTCGATTAAGTTTCATGAAACATATAACTCGGTTCTGATTCTTAACCTCTTGAAATCATTCAGAACGGTTTAGTTCTTAATTTATCTCAAAATCGAATCAAGTCGGACCTTGAACACCCTTAATTTCTAAAATAAGCTTTTTAATTAAAGCTATATAGTATAGATAGTTTTTAATAATTAAAATTACTAATGTAAGAATATTATTTTTATTCAAATTATATTTTTTAAAAAATATGAATTTAATAAAGTAAACATAAAGATAAGGTTTTGTTTGCTTAAAAGAAGAAAATAAGATAGCTAAAAGACTTTTTGGTTGACAAAAGTCTCAAAGTTAAGTCTCAAAGTTTGGGATTGACGGGTGGATATTTACCGCAAATACGGTTTGGCTCATTAGGGAGTTTTCAAGGTCTAGGGAAAAAGGACTGGCTCATTAGGGTGTTTTTAAGGTCTACGGAAAAAGGACAATAAAAAATTGACCTAAAAGTGAAACATGGTTCTTGTTTGGAAATTTTACTTATTTGTTTATTTGCTTATTAGTAAATAAATTAATTTGCTAATAAATCACTTTGTTTGGGTGAAATTGTTTATTTGTTTATTTAATTATCCAAACGAGATTATTTGACTTATAAGCAAGTTTATTTGCTTGTTTGGCTACCAAAATGCACTTATTTGCTTATTTGGCTACTCAAACGAGCTTATTTATTTATTTGCTTATTTAGTTTTGGCTTATTTAGCTACCCAAATAACGTGACTTATTTTTTGACTTATAAGCCAATAAGCAAATAAGCAACTTTGTCCAAATGTGGCCATGGACAATAAAAAATTGACTTAAAATTGAAATATGTACGGAAATATAAAAAAGTTATTATTTTAAATATAATAAACACATTATTATGTAAGCACATAATTATTATTATTATTATTATTTAAACTTTTTTATTTTTTTTATTTTATTTTTTAATTCAAATTATTGAGTTGTTATATCAACTATCATAAAAAAATGATTATCAGCTATTAATCAGGTTATATTATTCTATTATATTGTATGTAAAATGTTTAGAATCATTATATAATTATTGTTCTATTATTTTGGTTGTGCAAATTATACTTTCTTATTTTTTAAGTGCAAATATTTTTAGTTATAATTTTGTTTACTAAAAAATTTGAATCTAGAATATTCCAAACTTCAAACAAAGAAAAAAGAAAAATAGAAAAATTAATTCCCAAGAGATGTGAA